>CAKAOH010020177.1:0-28804 GCA_916701665.1 Sebastiscus tertius | reverse complement strand
CCTCTATTCCTCCCTCTTATCCCCTCATCCCTCCCTCCCAGCTTAGCTTGTAACCATATCCTACCTGCAGCGTATCCTTTACACGCATTCATCAACGTCAGCCGTTTAGACGAGCTCTCGGAGGGCAAGAAGAAAAAACACCAAACACAACATTAAATTAGCGGCGGAGGGAGAGTTGTTGTGTGGTTGGTTGCTGGTGGGATGTCCTGGAGAGAAGGCATGCATGGAATCAGTAGTATGGCCCCCTTGCTGAGCCTGAGAACCACTGATTCAGGACATCTCAGTGGCAGAGAGGATGGGGTCTCTTATTGGCTGAGGATCCATCCGCTGGACACACAACCATTTCAACTTGTCCCTAAATTAGTTTTGGTTTATATCAAAAAGTGATTGTAGAGAAACAGCACCAGAGATGTTGTGCTGTGGTGTTCTGATGTGGATACAGCTTGTCTAATCAACTAGACACTTCTTATTTACACAGAACTACATAAACACAAGTTAACTCTGTGTGCATGGTGCAAAAGTGGAGGGAGACCCAACTAGATGTGAGCTCCATCCAGATGAGGCAAGGCAAGGTGTTGGACTGTTATCAGGCTATCAAATAGGCGTTACCTGTTGCTGTAAGCACCATAGATGTGGGTCAATAGGGGCCTACCACACCCACTAGTAAGGTTTTATCATCTATTCACTTGGTAGATCACTGAAAGAAGGTATAAAAGAAGACGACAGCGACTTCTAGTGACCGTAGTAATTATAACAGGAGCAGAAGCGGAAGTCAGGCGCTGCAGTTTAGACAGCATGAAACTCTATATTGGGTGGAAGTCGGGGATGATGGACACAAAACACAAAGTTTTCACCCAGGAGACCGGGGTTCCCATCCGGTGTAGTTGTCTTTGTGTTCACAAGCGTTAAGTTTCACTTCCACTTTTGAAACGTAGTTATTTTAAGCCAAAAGTTTTTCCCTAAACTTAGCTAAGTGGTTTTGTTGCATAAACCTAAAGAAGTCTTTTTGATTGTGTTTAAAACGTGACGTTTTGTTCAGTTTTATGACGTGTTACACCTCTTCCTAACTGGACGTGATGCGAAAGAGCAAATGAGCGGACATCAGATTGTTTCAGTTTCTCCTAATGAAGATGTCCTAACCTGCTCGGTGGGTCAGCGGACAGCCGACGCAACGTGTCACTTGTTTGAAGAAAACGCTCGCTCTGGCTCTATTGATGCAAAGTTTTGCACCCTTCCAACCTATTTTCATTGATCAAAATCGACGCTGACAGTAACTGAGAGTTAATCAATCTCACTCTCTTTGTAACGCTCGTAGTATTTGGACATTCTTCATGCTCCATGCTCCAGAGTTTGCTCGCTCGCTGTATGTTAGGAAGAGATGTTGGAATGTGTTGTTTTTAAGTTTTGCTTTCTCTTTTAAACGTAGTAGGCGTAGTAGGCGCCTATTGACCCACAGCTATGGTGCTTATAGCGACTGATAACAGCTATTTAATGGCTGATAACAGTCACGTCGGCTGGTATTGTTTTTCATGGTGGAACTTGCCTGTCGCAGCAGCTTTTATTGTTACAGTAAGATTGTTTGGGTGTTGAGTCAACACTAACTACTAGTGTAGTCTCCTACTTAACTAAGTCAACTAAATGATGCACTACCTTCACATAAAAGAGGATAAAAACACAACCAACTATTGACAGGGGAGACGAGTGTGGAGGAGGAGGAGGAAAAGAGTTCATTTCTCTCCTGTTTTAAGGTAAAAGTATCTTAAATATTGAGCAATAGTTTGGATTTGAGATTGTTGAGGTTGATCGAGGTTACTGTTGGCAGACATAAGACCCGTGGGCTCTATCACAAGTGTGACGCCGCCACCAGCCAACCACCATGTCTCTCTGCTTCCTGAATCAGTTCCACGTTCAGGAAGCGGGGCGCATCACCAGGAGCGGTCCTCCATGCTGGCTGATGGGCTGATTCTCGCTCTGTAGAGAAGTGACAATCAAACTGAAGGAGATAACGCAGAGGAAACGCTCACCTGAACTCTGTGTTTGGGTGCAACTAAAAACAGCTCCTCCTTGGTTGGTTTGTTTTCCAGTGCTGTGGGTTCGCTTCAGTACTGAGGTCGATTGTTGAAATTGAAGCTGGACAGCGGAAAATATGAGCCCAGATAAGCAGAGCAGCCAGGGGATGGTAAGAATCAGACGGATATTAAATAGACTTTGGTGAAGAAGTAGACAGTCTAAACGCTCTTGTCTGGAGGGAGGTAGTAATCCCGTCTGAATTGTTTTTCTCCGCTGTGATTAGAAGCCGTAATTTCCTCACCAATAGGATAATTGCTGAGGAATGAAATCAAACAAGATCTCCATTCATTCATGCTGGATTTTGACTAAAGCACAGTTAATGCTATTTCCCCTGCAGACAAGAGGTATGACTGAAGTTAAACCTAGAAATATAAAAAGATGCCCCTGTTGCTGACTGGCATTCACGTCTTTTCAAGAAAGACAAATTTACTCATTGATAATACGCACTCAGAGTTGTTAAAGCTGTTTTGTATGACAGCAGATGTTTGGTACCTTAGTGTTCAGACACAAATGTCAGTTGTTAAAAGCAACCTTTTTCAAGCTATTGTTTGGTGGATTGGGCCGACTCTGACGGGATGAAAAGTCCCCCGAGTGGTGCATCGTGTTCCTGCGTGTCATTCTCTGGCTGGACTGCGGCTGTTTGAAGTCAAAGCCCTCCATTGATGAGCAGGGTGCGTTGCAGAGCAAAGAGAAGCTCTCTGGAGTGATGTGTCACGCTTTCATCTTCTGCCTTGTTTCCATCATATGTTCAGAGCTTCCTCGTGACAGGAGAGCTTGAGACCATCTGAGTCACTGAGTGAAGCCAGTGAGGACGTTGTGGGAATGTCTTTGAGGTCATGGCGAACAATGAGAGGTTAACAGGAGAAATATCTGGGGGGAGAAGAGCGTGCACTGAGTTCTTACCTTTAAACTGTCCTGCGTAGATCCTGCATTAAGGCCTGCTCACACCAGCATCTAAAGCAGCAACACTTTCCAACGGAATCACCACGATCAGTTCACCTGTTATAGCAATCTGTGTATTGGACGGGAGACTCCAGAGGAATGTTCGCAGACAGGTGTGAGACCGGAATCAATGGCACAAGTACGTGTTTTGAATAAACTGTGTGAGCTTTTTGTTCTGTTGGCAACGAAGCTAGCCAGTTTGATAACTGCTTGTTAGCTCTGAGAGCTTTTTGTTTTTCTATGAAATGATTCATAATCCAAAGAACAAACTGGCAGAGGGTAGTAGACTAAACTGCACAGTATACAGTAGGTTACAGTAAATACAAAGAAGCTCAGGAAGCTGTTGGGATTCAATAGAGAGGAGAAGTCCGTCCCCTTCTGGTGGACCACCATGGGACTTTACTTCAGAGAAAATATGAACGATAGTCAACGGAGAGAGACAAATGTTTTTTTTGATCCCGTTTGAATGGCTCCATGAATCATACATGGGATGTTTGTCAATTTAAAACATCATTTTGAAAGTCAAGAAAGTCTCAGTTTGTCGTAGTATCATTTAGTTTAGTGTGAAACCGCTCAGTGAACTTCATCTCTCATCATCTCGCATAATAAACGTCACCAACACAAGCTAGCTAACTTAGCCATGTTCAACAGACAAATGAAACGTTCCCTGACCTGGTGTGTTTTATCCAGAGACCTCTGGTCTTTTTATCAGCCGGGAAGAGAAAGAACGAGCGAGACCCGTTGCTGGTGTGAGTTCATTCCAGTAGGAACCACACAGACATCGGAGCTTCAGCGTGACCCACGTCTTTACGCTACTTTTGAGTGTGTCGTCTTTCTAATTACGTATTTTCACAGTCTGATTTACAACAAACTTTCTTGACAAAATGATCTTTTGAATTGACAAACATTCATTTTTTATCATTCATGGCGCAATTCAAACAGGATCCAAAAAATATTTGTCTCTTGCCATTGATACGGTTCATATTTTTTTCCAAAATAAGGTCCCATGTTGGTCCACCGGAAGAGGCGGGACTTTGTCTCTCTATGGCGCTAGAACATTCCTGGTTGGCGGTTAGCTAGAGACACATATTTCATGAAGACACATGGAGGAATTTCACTGTGCCACGTTCTGATGTGACCAGGCCTTAAAGACGGCAAAAGTTTAGACATCCTTTAAAAATGTCTTTAATTTGAATATTTCATTAGTGTTTTCTTTTTTCATATGAACCACAGAGAACGCTGTTTTATTAAACATCTGTATTGGACTGATTGCATCACAGGAATGAGTTGAATTGAATGAATGTAATCCTGTTCTAGCACTCACAGTATTGTTGTTGTTGACTTTTACTGTCTCTTAAGCTTTGGGAAATTAACAGGGCAATAAAATGCCATTCCAATCAGAGCATTAGTCTCAGTAATGAACTGAATATGTGGTTCGCTCATTAACCAGCACCAGAAAACATTAGATCAACAGCAACACAAGCTAAACACACTCCTCCCCACCCCCCGCCATGTGTAAGCTATCAAACATGGCTGACTTTGTGGGTGGGAGGCCAGTGTGGGATCATGACCTTGCACTAACTGTGAGGTGCTGCTCCAGCTGGTTTGTTGGGGCTCCTGCACAAAGGAGAGTCGGGGTGTCTCAGGGTAAATACACTGAACGTCTGCTGACGTCACACTCTCCCAGTTTGCTGGCTGGTGATGAGAAGAAGTCGGCGTCTCCATTTGTCACGGGGAGGCACGTGATTGTCTACATCCTCTCCGGGCCAACTATAGGAAATTAGCAATTCCAGATTGGTTAGAAGATGTGAAAAAAAAGAAATGAAACCACCAACACTGTAAAGTAACCCCAACACTGATTTAAATTTAACCCCAGACAAAAACAATCTTCAACCAAATGAGCGTTATTTCCAGCAGGATGAGTAAGAGCAGTGAGTAACAACGGGAGAATGTGTTATTGGCTCTATTGCGTGTCAGCTACTGTTGGCGGCCAACATTTCTGGAAAACGGCGATACTATCTGTATCCATGTGCTGCAATCACATACCAGCAAAGACACAGATGTATTTTGGGATATCTATTATTTTTATTTCTGAATCTTTTTTTGTGAAACGGTTTCTTAAATTTCTCCATAGAAAAAACATAAACAAACAAAAACAACTTAGTGCTCCACTAATTCAGGAAATCCTCAACATCCTGGTAACTTTAGCTAATTGAAATAAAGCCCTCTGAGTAACAGCTAACATCCTTGCATCAACCCCTGTGCATGCTTGACTGATGATTTGGAGGACTCCCCTATAACTGATGGAGAGAAAGAACGGAGGAGAGGAGAGGAGAGGAGGGGGTTGGAGGTATGCTTGGCCTCTTCAGCCTGTTTGTTTCCGTTCAGTGTTGAAAGACTATCCTTTCATCTCTGCTCATATACTGGTGTCTGTCGTCACACAAAGGGAAGCTAGCACGGCTTTATCTCGCAGAGATTTACAGAGAATTATGAGGCGATCCAGTGTTCCAGTGTTTAAGTGGTCTGTCTGATAACGCCTCCAGAGATCTCTGTCTGCGACGAGCTGTGTGGAGACCCGCGTACGAAGACTCATGTCAGAGATGAGATTGTAGCAAAAACTCTGCGTCGTGCAGCACGTCAGATTTCAGATAAAACTGTGCACACCAGTGACTTACACAACTTTATTGACAGTTAAAGGGACTCTATGTAAGAATCAGAAACTGCTTGTTAACAGTGACACCTCGTTTTCTCACACACTTGCTGCCGCTCTCTCTCTCTTGCTTCACCACTCAAAAAATAAAGGCAATTGTGAACGCACATGACGTCACATCTGTTTGCGTTTCCAAGAAAAATGACCCGTTTTTTTCACATTGGAAGCAGTCGACAGGCTGATGGAGGAAACCCAGAGAGTTGCGGAAGGTCTCATTTTTTAGTTTACAACTTGATTACACATTGCCAATAACAAAATATTTAAATAATACTTAGACTTAGACATACTTATGTCAACTTACATATAATCTCTTTAAACTACCCATCTTGTTTTCAAATTCAAAAATACATACTGAAATATCTACTATTCTTCTAACATGTCCATGCTTACTCACCTCAGCATATTAACCTCCTGTGACAGTCCATCAAAAAATATCAAACAAAGTGGAAAACAAACCTGAACATGTAAATGTTTTACATTCTAAATATTAAACAGTAAGTATGTAGAAAGAGTATCCGTGTATATGCTACTGCAGATTACTGTGGTTGCTGCTTTTACTAAGCTATTTAATGCCAAAGCAGACTTTACAATTATTGCATTGGTTCTTAACAGACACTGAATGACTGTAATGTTTCCATCCATCCATCCATGACCTGTAACCTGTCATCCTTTACGGGGTCCATCTATCCATCCATCCATGACCTGTAACCTGTCATCCTTTACAGGGTCCATCCATCCATCCATTCATTACCTGTAACCTGTCATCCTTTACAGGGTCCATCCATCCATCCATCCGTTACCTGTAACCTGTCATCCTTTACAGGATCCATCCTGATCCCGGCTGACTTTGGGTGAGAGGTGGAGTGCATCCTGGACAGGACACCAGTCAATCCCAGGGCTGACACATAGAGACAGACAACCATTCACACTCACGTTAGAGTCAACAATTAACCAAAGCTGCCTGTCTTTGTCTGGAACTCAGTCTTGAGCTCTGGGGAATGACACATGGGCAGCGTAACTGGAGCTGCGGTCGTGCGTTGCTATTGGAAGATCAGATTTTACTACACACGTGTTGTATCGCAAAGATATGACACGTTGATGACATGTGACATCTCCTCTTTTCACCCTCCCTGGACTGTGGGAGGAAGCCAGAAGACCCAGAGAAAACCCACGCTAGCACGGAGAGAAGATACAAACTTCACACAGGGGCATTCGAACCCACAACCGTCCACTGCACCACCGTGCCGTCCATGTATGTACATTTACTGTACAATGGCTCAACAAAGACGTGTAATCACATCTGGGGTTTCTCAAAATTGTTTCATGTGTGCTTGAATGTTTTAAAATTGCAACTATTAGCTTTTCATTTCGATTTTTCTGTGTTTTAATTACATATCCGCTGTCCAGGGTGCTGAATTATGTGCTAATAGGCTATACACCTGACATTACAGAGAGAGTTAGTGAGAGAGAGAGCAGTATTTCTCATGACACTGCATGTCATTGACATTGTCATGAATGCAATAAGTGGCTTTAATAGCATACAGTGTGTCCTGGAATCATAAGCAACCTGTGCAATCCTTTCTCTGATACTGAAACTCTGCTTCTATCACTAAGCTTTCTTAAAGCTCAAAAATATTCTACTTATTGGCTTAAACATCAGAATGAACCTGTCGCTGCCTCCCCGTCTCTCTGATGCAGCTCTGAGGTTTTATTAGAGAGACACATAGAAATAGAAAGGAATGCATAAATAGTCCTTAAGAGTTGTTTGTTTTCATAGTTCCTCCAGACTGGATGTGTGTTCATATCTGCTCGGCTCCTCAGTCACCCTGCAGAGCCGAACAGCTTGTACATAATTGGACGCATTGTTCTGGAAGATTGTCCTTATCAGCTGAAGATGGGCTAAACTGCGGAGCTGCAGCAGGCGGGTCGTGGTCCAGCTCCACAGAAATGTACACTAAGTGCAGTCACCATGACAGCTGCACCACGTGGATGGTGGAGGATCTGCTTCCAGGTGGAGATGAGATCTGTACGTGTGTCTGACAGCTGTGTATGTGTTTGTGAGTGTGTGCATGCATCAGTGGATTCAAATGTTTGTGTACCAGCGGCTGCTGGGTCACAAGGTTTGGATAAACACGGTGAGATGTCAGCATCTGCACCATTGTGTGAAATATCTACGTCATTTAAACTCATTAGCATTGGTAGTATTTTAACTTTTGATTTACTATTCTTACTAAAAAAATCCCTGAATACCACACATGGGATTTATTTATTGTAAATGCATTGTAAACTATCTGAAATCAACAGGACGTTTTTAAAAGAGATATATGTAGAATTGTTATAGTGCATGAAACATCTCTCTCCCTTCCCTGAGAGGGAGAGACGTACGTCGGCCCGTTCGATCGGCACATCAAGACAAGATCGCTTCCCACAAGTCAGCTCAGAGAATTCTCAACTTGCATCCCTTCGTACTGCATGTGGAGAAACAGAGACAGGGGGGGGGGGACAGACAGAGACAGAGGAACAGAGGGAGGAACGGTCGGGAGAACCAGATGGCAGTCCTTTGATATCTTCTCTCTCGACGAGGCCAGAAAGTCAGAATACAGCCCGAGACACAGAGACAGTACAGACTCAGAGGGCCACATCTCTGTGGTTTGGGTCGCTTCAAATCTCCACAATCTCCAGCAGGCTCTTGAATGCTCAAATAAACAGATGCATGCACACATATACAGTACAGTGGTGCAGAACACAGATACATGAATGCACCCACAAGAATTACAATACACATACAAACAAACTCGTTCAGACACTCGACCGCATGCTGCTGAGAAAAAAAGGTTTTAGCTTCGAGGACCAGTTAGTGAAATCAAAACTGGTTTTCAGATCTTACCAAAAGGGGAATGCTGGTAATTGAATGTGGGGATGTCGTGACCGCCTCCATAGTTTCAGTGGCTGAATACCCAGTGTGACCCCTCTGTTGATATATAATCTATAAATCTAATCACCCTGTTGTGTAAAGAACGACCATCTTCTTAAGATCGGGCTTGTTGCAGAACATAAAGCAAAGATAGTTCTGTAATTATAGAAAGTGTCGACAGGATTTAGAGTCCCAACGGGACAATTAAACAACTCTTTTATTGTGGGGACACACCAAAAGAAGACAAGTCGTCCCACTCCTTTTAAATCCCATCAAACACTTTGACAGCCAAACAGTGGCATAGACAGCTTGTCCTCTTTTGATGTTTTATGACACTGAGCTTTGACTGGAATGTACATTTGGACAAGCTGAATTTCCAATAGTGCGAAAGTTGTTAAAGACATTCATCCCTGCCTACAAGGGCCGCTGGCCATGTGTCAAAAATGTCAACACTTGGCCTGTTCTCCAGAGAAGTTGGCGTTTGTGTGTAGGCTCGATATCGGATTGATCTGAAAAACAATGCCGTGTTCCTATGCCAGCCAGCCAGCCAGCCAGCCAGCCAGCCATTCAAGCCCAGATTGAAGATTTTTTTTTCCTTTCTGTAAAATTGCAAGCAGGTGTTCGTCCCGGCTTTCCTCTCCTCCTGCTACCCCCCCGTACCCGCCCTCCTGCACGCGTGTAAAAGAGAAACATTAGTTCAGAATGTACCAAAACCAAAGGTATCATTAAGACGTTGACCTGAGCAGGAAATTAGATTAGGATCGCTCTCGTTCTCTGTCGATACCTCAGCACTTACTCTGAAATGGTCACATTCATATCATCACAGTCATATTATTTCCTAACTAAGCAAAGCAGAGGAGCGGAGCTATGAGCAGAGTCATGTGGAATTTGACGGCCGGCCAGACGGGGGATGCAGTTCATTTGTGCAGCGAGTGAGGGAAGCTTTTCAGACTGTTTATTTTGAAACATGAAGTGGGAAAGAGGGATCAAGAGGTTCTACGTTTCATGAATACAAGACTGCATGAAAATATTTCTTGTGTTCGGATTATGAGTGAATTAGACACACCATCTTCATGTGTTTTCCACATGGATATGTTTAGCTAACGGATTGTGTAGACAAATAAAACCATGTTGGTTAAGGCTCGGGTTAAGGAGAGATTTAAAGCAATCCTAACTTTTGCTTACGAGAGGTAACTGTTGCAATTACAGGATAAAAGCCTTTACACACCTTTTTGCTTGTTTTATGCGATTAATTTGCATGTCGATATCGTGTTTGAACTGTTGGTTTTGTCATGAATACTTTCACACGGAATGTAAATATTACGCAGCGAGCTTTCGCACCACGAATAAAGGCACGTTATTCAGCCTTGACAAAGGCAGCGTGACCAGATCCACTCCTTCCATTCTTACCTTTCACAATAAAAGTCCTAGACATGTAATATTCGCGGGTGAGTATTTTGCATTTTTGTGTTGTTTAAGGCCTTAAGAGTCAATGTTAAAATACAGTCTAACAGCATAATAAGAGAAGAGTCATAAAGTCAGCAAAAAGCAAAGCTCATTAATGTCAGTTTCGGAGTAATATCTAATATCTAAAGTTTGCTAACATTAGCTCAGGAATGTCTTTGCATGAGCTGGAAAATGAAGCCAAGTGTCGACACGTTGAAGCTGCTACATGTTCATAGTCCTGTTTCCTCATGTAGTCCGCTGTCAAGCTTAGAATGCAATATACGCATTATTCAACCTGTGTACACTTTTTAACTTCAAATATTCCATTTTGTTACATCAACTGTACTTGTTGTTTTTCCTGTAAAGGTTTTTATCGCTGCTTGGCATGGTGTAATTCATGGCTCTCTGTAAATCACACTTGAAATCATTTCATTTGATATGCTTGTGTGTTAAACCGTGACATGGCAAAGAAGCTGCGGCGGCCGCTCCCGAGCTCGGCGAGCTTCATTCTGCGGCGAAGTGCGGCCAGAGAGGACCAGCGGCCAATCAGTAAACAGATCCTGTGACTCCTGCGACATATTGACCTGTGTTACAAAGAATATCTTCCCACCAGAAACACATGAATACGCCTCGCGGCTGTAGAGTAATGGAGGCTAGTTATTGGCGGTGAGCTGCTCTTCGTCGTTGCCTGGTGGGACTTCAGCGTTCCATCCTTATTTCAGATCAGACGGTAGCTTGAATTGAAGGATCCTCGTGGTAACTTTTTCAGGAAATGTGTCTCTTCTCTCTTCCTCCTTTATCCTTTTGCTCCTGTCTCCTTCCTGCCTGTCCCCAGTTTTCCCTTTTCCCTGCGACTGTACCCGTGAACTCAAAGTAGCACTCTCTGCCCCGGAGAAATCCAGCGAGCTCTCACTGCTCTTGAATTCACATCTCTTCATCTTCACTCTCCATCTCCCTTCATTCCTCCAACCACCTCTCCCGCCCTCTCACCTCCCCTCCCTCTTCCTCTCATTCTTCGTCCTTTGTGTCTTGGCGTCCCCCCCCAAAAGAAAAGACTGAAATTGTCTTGATGTATCTGGGAGAAGCTCCTTAAAAGGTGCAGCCAAATCCCTGGGATATGGAGAAGGCCCCTAGCAGGTTGAGATTGATGAGCCTCGTAAGTGGTCTTGTTCTCCCCAGCTATTAAACGCATCCATCAACCTTCTTCTCAATTATTAAGATGAGATAAACAGCAAGGGGGAGTCTAAGTGCTGGATCGCATGGTTACTGCTGCTGCTTCAAGTGATTAAATAGCATTTAAGAGGTTGGGGCTCCTCACTCATCTCCTCCCTTAAATGTAGTTCTGACTGATGCTACGTTTCACCGGAGAGGCCATCAGGATGTTTGTGTGTTTTAGCATCGAGCCCAAACACCGTTCTTTGTTGAAAAAGTGACTGCGCGGCTCAAAGTTGTGATGAATTGCCGAGCAGATTGAGCCTGCAGGAGAAATAATGTACCGAGCTGTCCGGCTCATTTCCTTTGAGTTAAATGGTCCTGGTAAAGTGTTCCTCCAACAGTGATGTGCCGTCGGGGTCGGCGGGGTCGGCTGCGCCTCACCGAAGATAAAAAGAAAGGAGATTACATTATAGTTGTATTTACTGATCATTTCTTCATATTCATATATATGAATTGTAGTTATTGAATTTTTCATTATTCATAATTTGTCTCAGGATTACACACACTCCAGTAAAACTAGTCAGAAGAGTATAGTGGGCTCCTCTCGCCACCTGCTCCTAAAACTACCGTTCCTGAACGCAGGGAGTTCCAGACCACGGGCGCTGAGGCCAGCGAGTCGGTCATGGTGGAAAGGTTCTCAGGGAACCTTCTTGTAATAACGCTCATATCACAAGTGTTCTTACTTCTATTCAAAATCAGTATTCTAAGTCATTCCATTGTTGGAAAGGGATGTTTGGAATGAATTTGACAGGTGTTTTGTCCTCAATAAATATTAAACAAAATTCCCTATTTAAATGTCCATGCAATGAATTCACGAGTTTAGACCCCCTTTACGTTCCCTCTGCATAGAGGAGGCTGAGTCTAGCTCTCATTTCTTTTAAGTCTGTACTCATTCAAGTAACATCTGGACTCAAATGTCCTTAATCATCTGAGAGAGTCATCATGTCTTGGTCCCTATTACACAAAGTATGGTCTTATTTGTGAATGTAGAGTCTAACAACGATTAAACCGGCAGTCGGCAGTAGGTTTTTGGCTTTAAATTGATAACTTACTGATAAATTGTCTCATATTCACAAGGTCAGATTTCTTTAGTTTCTTCCTAACAAAAATAAAAACTTGTTTTGTGTTGAACTTCAGACATTCTGGGATTCTGTCTGTAAAGTATTTAAAAACAAAAAAAGCTTCTTGTGGTGTTTTTCTTTTGTTTTTCTGTGTGCATATAACTGGTTCATTTTGGTGTATTTTTCCCCAGTGTTCCCTGTACTGTTGTATTGTAATGAACTATTGCTGTGTTGCTAATAAAGTATTGAGAAAAAAATCCCCTGCCCTTTGACCTATGACCTCTGACCCTGCCTCATGTGCCATCATCCACTCCCTCTCCTCCTGCTCGGCGCCACTCGGCCTTCTTCGTAGCAGCACCGAGCAGCTGCAGTAAGCATGGATCTATCTCACCTAAAACTGGCTCCCGAAGGAAAAAGGAGCTGTGGTCGCTGTTAGTGAACCAACACAGGACCGGAAGGATGATACCCAGAGAAAGAGCAGGAGGAGCTTTCAAACAGAAAGGTAGGAAAAGCAGCTAACTAATGTTAACTATGTGGCTGCTGTTACTCTCCTCCAGTTACTCTCCTCCTCCTCCAGTTACTCTCCTCCAGTTACTCTCCTCCTCCAGTTACTCTCCTCCTCCTCCAGTTACTCTCCTCCTCCTCCAGTTGCTCTCCTCCAGTTACTCTCCTCCTCCAGTTACTCTCCTCCTCCTCCAGTTACTCTCCTCCTCCAGTTACTCTCCTCCAGTTACTCTCCTCCTCCAGTTACTCTCCTCCTCCTCCAGTTACTCTCCTCCTCCAGTTACTCTCCTCCAGTTACTCTCCTCCTCCTCCAGTTACTCTCCTCCTCCAGTTACTCTCCTTCAGTTACTCTCCTCCTCCTCCAGTTACTCTCCTCCTCCATTGTCTCTTTGGCCCTCACTGCATCAGACTGATATACTACATACTTAGACTATAAACTGTGTTACCTTCATCACAACGATCATGTTTTGCGGCTCCAGACAGAAAATGTCTCCTTTGACAGTAAAGGTTTCCGACCCCTGGATTAAGGAATGATGCTCACAGCTGCTTTCTTTTTTTGACAAACAATCTGCAGGAGACTGCACCAGAGGCCACACAACGTTTACCCTCTATACCACCACATCTGTGCATGAAGATCCATCACAGAATGGATCAGAACCAAGAGGGGAGACCGTCTACGAATAGAGTAAGGGCCTCCTTTATGCATTCTTTTAAAGGGGACATATCGTGCTCATTTTCAGGTTCATACTTGTGTTTCGGGGTTCCTACTAGAACATGTTTACATGCTTTAATGTTCTAAAATGACATTATTTCTCTCATCCTGTCCGTCTGAATATACCTGTATATATACCTCTGTCTGAAACGCTCCGTTTTATCACCCGTCTCCTTTAAGACCTCCTCCTGAAAAAGCCCAGTCTGCTCTGATTGGCTAGAGAGAAAAATATGGTTCACCTTTGCAAAGGTAGATCTCAAGCTGTGGTTGGTATATTCTAATGAGCCAGATGTGACACAGGAAGGGGAGCCAGATGTTAAGGGCTTGTTGAATCACGTTTTCTGATCTAGACAGCCCAGAAACAATGGACCGGGTCGTCTTATTTCACAGTTTGTGGGTTGGTAGAGACTCCAGATATCTAAATGTATGAGCACAAACACTGAAGGAGTGAGTTTTACATGATATGTCCCCTTTAACCCTTTTAACCCTTTTATTGGGTTTGTGCTTGTTGCTTGATCTTTTTTTCTTTATTCTGGTGCGCCGTCACCAAACGACATTGTGTATCTATCTATCTATCTGTCTGTCTGTCTGTCTGTCTGTCTGTCTGTCTATCTATCTATCTAAACCTTTTATTGACTTGTGTATGTTGTCTGATGTTAGGCCACTGGTGCCCCGTCACCAGACGCTCATTGTGTGATTATTGGTGCGCTTTTGCACGTTTTGTGGATTGGATTGAATAAGTCTTTTTTTACTCCCCCACCACCCCCCCCTTAAATATTTCAACAACACAAAGATATAGATATAGATATAGATATAGATATAGAGATTCAAAGAGCTATTCAATTGAACTCCTTCTAACATTTAAATTTAACACACAAGCTTCAGTTTATTTGTCTTATGTCTCTAAAAACAGCTGTATCATTTGTTCTGCACCTCTGTAGAGAACTTTCCACCCTAAAGATATCAGGGTGCATTATGGGAATTGTAGGATGGATCCAGCAGGGAGGATCATCGGAGGTTGATCCATACTAGAGACTAAAAGGACATCTTGGCCTCTGCCGCACCAATTTTGACCATTCCTTTTTAAAACCTGTCTCTTGTGAGAGTTTTGTAGAAGAGCAATGCTAAATTGCTGCAGTAAACTGGAGTAAATTAAACATTATCGGCTGTAATTCATGATTCGTAGGATAAAATCACAAAACAAAAAACGGTGTGAAGGCAGGACAAAAGCACTTGTGAGTTTGCTGTTGCCAATAAGATAATGCTCTGGTTCCCTCACTGAGGTGAATGAAAGCCGTCAACACACATGAACTACTACTAATATAATCCCTTTAACCACAACACCAACACAGTGTGCATCCATGTTTCAGGTTGTGGCTGTAGTCCAACACAGTTGCACTTCACTCTGGTCTGACTGCGTTTGCAAAGCTGTAATAGTGTTCCTGTTTTCATTTACAGTAATGTTTTACTCTTTATTTCTGATAGGGTTGAGTTTTATCTGTATTTTGATATTTGTTTGAGATTCTTGACAGACTGAGGTCATTGTAAAAGCAGCACCTGCTGCACATTACTCTCACTGGCACTGAAGTTACACATTAGTATTGCTCAAACTTGAACCATGCTTTCGTTTTCTTAATCCATCATTTGACTTTTGTGTGTTTAAGTGATGGTTATTGCGTGCTGAATTTGAATGTTTTTCCTCATCATGGATCCAAAATACACTTAACAAATTTGGAAAGATCAAAATATTTGTATAAAACGCATTAATGATAATGGCGAGTTATTTCCTCTCTTGCATCCATTCCGTGTTTTTATCAACACACTGTTTAGAGCAGAAGTAAACACAGTTATCGTGTTGCTTCTATCTGCGGATTTACTTTGGTTTATTTACTTTGGCACCTTAAGCATACACATGTGCTCATATCGAGTGTGTGCACACACACACACACACACACACACTTGGTCTCTCTGTCTTTAGTGGGTGGTTTTCATTTGCTTCCTGTGGCCTGCTCACCATACATCGCACCGCAGCATTCCACCAGAACAATTTATGGATTTTATTAGATTTCTACGGATGTATGCTTTTAGCATTGTTGGAAAACTGTGGCAATGTCCAGGATGAGGTTTGTTGAATGCACACACACACACACACACACACACACACACACACACACACATATCAGTTCCATCTGCGTCTCCTATTGAGAGCTATCAAGGCCAGCAGCAGCTCAGTCTAATTGGAGTGTAGTCCCCTCAGCTTTCTGCGGGGGTAACCGTATCTACAGCTTCTACTGTCCCACCAGGAAATTCAGAGGGACAGCTTCTTTCCAAGCTCTGCCAGCAGGGATATCTGCTTTTTAGCCACTTCTTCTTCCCAAAAATGTGAAACACACTAAGAAACACACACATTTCTTCTGTTTGCTGATAAAGACTGCCATGTGTTTGACAGTTCTGCTGCTGACTGAAAGCTTTGTTGTTGGTCTCGTATCTTACAGGGTCAACTGGTTGTCCTGTTTTGTAGTAATTAGCCTGGTAGCTAAGTCTGTTATAGAGTTTCACTTTCTTTTATTCTTGTCTCTCTTCTTTAGCTCTCTCTCTTTGTCTTTTGATCTAATCTGCTTTAGGGATGTCACAAGAACCGATACTTCGGTACCGAGACGATGCCAAAATTCGGAAAATGTGACATTACTCGTTTTTCTACAGTACCGTCGGGGCTCGAGACTAACAGTGTCCCGTCGTCCCTGGGGACGATAGGAGGTGTGTTCTGATGATACATGCCACTGATTTACATTATCACGCTTTAGTCAGTAAAAATGAGTATTGGGCGAAAGTAATTCTAATCTTACCATGATGTGTTCAAATGTAATGTTGTAAAATGTAGTTTTTGGCATGCAACTTGAATAGATACAGATGTTTTCACAGCAATATACATAGATAATAGAGAGGGAGTTTTGCCCTGTTTAACTTCCTGACAAAAACAGAATACAAACTGTGATAAAGGAGTGAATGTTGAAGTACATATTAGGATATTAGGATTGTTTTACTTTTGTTTTTTACCGTGGTGTCGGATTGGTCTCGAGAATCGTGTAATTTCACTGGTTTTGATATCGACTACTAAATTTCTGGTATTGTGACATCCCTAATCTGCTTCAGAGACAAACTCTCTAAACTTATACATTCAAGAAACCGATTATCGGCCTATATATACAGTATTCTGTATGCTCATATTCATCCATTTCCTTGACCAAATACATCAGCACGTATGATGCACATTCAGTCACAACTGCACAGTCATTGCACACAGACAGACAAAGTTCCTGACGTCTCTGAACTGTCTGTAACTGTCATGTGTTGCCATTTACCTGTTGGACATGGCTGAGTAATTCACCTTATTACCACAACAACAACAGGGTGTAAATCTCTGTCCAAGGGGCGTGAAAGTCAAAAGGTTATTCCAGGGAACATCTGTTGGACAGGACAGATGTGTGGGGTGGAAAATGAGATTTTGTTTACTTTAAAGATGGAGAAGAAGTGAAAGGAGTTTCTCTCTGCGCTCCCCACCACCCGTACGCCGTCGGCTCCTCCTCCCGGAGCCTGTTAATAATCCCAGTGTCATGTCAAATTGGAGGTTAAAGCATGGCAACTTTGTTGAGCGTTCGTTCAGAGCCAACTGGGCTGTCACCCTGTTAAACCACAATCACTGACACATGTAGAGGTTTAGAGGCATTAACCTCAGCGTGTAGGCTTGAAAACCACTTCCTCTGTCAGAGTTATGCCCCTCAGCTGCGGTCGTCCACGATAGGTACATTCAGGATTGTATATCTCTGAAGTTTGGCAGCTCTGATAATCTGGAGCTTTTTACAGTAAATGGTCTTAGTCACTCATCTGGTTCTTCCTTAAACTTCGCCTGTGATAAGATGTAACTATTGCCAGGCTTCCTGATCACACTAACAGTAAGTGTTAGAGTTTCTGATCGTTAGATGGTGCAACATGTGGGATGTTTGTCTCGGTGTGCAGCCCTCACTCTGTAGGACATATTGTACTCAGCCCGCAACACTTCCTGAAAGGGTAAACGTCTTCTCTCACACATTATATCAGTTTGCGTTTGTTTGACATAGCAATCGGAGCTCGCTGTGTAGCTCGCATCAAAGGTTTATATACAATAGCCTTGTAAGTGAAACGGAGGATGAAGACCTTTCTGTTGCAGTCAGACTCCGGTTGCTCCAGTCAAACTACGTTGTCTCTTTTCTCTCTCAGTCCTCCAATGCGTCACAAGATAGTCACAGAAAGTTATGCTACCACAAAATAGATTATAGAGAACAATGGATTCCAGCAAAGGACAAAGGAGTATAACCCAACAAGACGATAAAAAACAAAGATGCAAAACAAGCAAGAAGCATGGGAAGAAGCACGAGTTAATAAACAAGCATTCTCCGTCCAATAAGAATTAACATCAGGTTGTTTTAACCGTTTACCACAGTGGAACATTTTCCCATATTATACTGTAAAAATCCACAGTGATCTGTTTCATTGTGGTTTTATAACTCTGGTATTCATAGAAACCACAGGCTAACGTTGTTAGTTGAAACTTTGTGTATGAACTAAACATTTGCATGTTTCTCCTCAAAATACTTAAACAATAGCTCTCGAAAGGCTTCACGTCGCTGTGATATAACACATCACCGTCTGAAGGGAGCTATTGCTTTTATAAAACGCTCATCAAGTATGGCAATATGAAAGTTATAGATACTTTCCTATTTAAATAGTTTTTTTATTAATAAATAATGTTCACAATAAAATAGGCCCTCCTGCACATGCTGAGGCGGTTGCTATGGAACGGCGGTTGCTATGGAACGGTGGTTGCTATGGAACGGCGGTTGCTATGGAACGGTGGTTGCTACGGAACAAACACTAGCAGCTAACATTTTCATTTTACATCACAGGCTAGCATTATATTTAATTATTTGGCTATTTATTTACATTATTGTATGCTACTGTTTATTCTCTAACCACTGAAGAACTACCCAGCGTCAGTAGGATGACTTTGATAACTGCTTGTACTCGGCTTGCCTTTTTGTTTTTTGTCAGGTGGAGGTGTGTTGCTTGGCGTTGCTCCACTTTCCCAGAGTTTTGGTTGCCAATCCATTAACGGTCATCATTTCTCTCATGTCAAGACCTGCTGCGTCAGATAGTTTCTGAATGGTGGTGCTGCGGAGGCGGTGGTTAATCCATTTCTGCTGCGTTGCTTGCGTGCATATTCTAGGCAACATTGTGGAACCTCCTCTTTACGTAGCGCTGCGTGTCGTTCAGCAGGTGGATCGTTTTTTTGGAGATGGGCACGGCTCAGTCCTCCCTACGTGGGTATTATAACACGGCTATGAACCAATCAGATCGCTTGATTTGAGCTACCCATTTTATTATATGAAGCATACCATAGATGCACTACATTTCCATCTCTCTTCACATGAGGTCATGAGTCAAGAACTTCTGTTTCCAGAATATGAAACAGTTTTACCCGGCTCCCGCTCGGCTGCCACGGAGATTATTCAGAGAAATAACACGCGTTAAATGTGTGAATGAAAATAAACGTATACATTTTTAGCCTTTATTTAAATAGTGTAATTTTGCAGGAATGCTTTTGATGACAAAAATCCACCCAGCTACAAAAACGGACAAGAGCACTTCCTCAGCCAAATCAGCCCCAAACAATCATATTCATGAAACTGTGGTTTTCATAGCGATGTTCAAACTGTTTTAATTTTTCTTCACAAGAAATACACAACGTCAAACTGAATCAATCAATCAAAGGAACTGACAGAGGGCCTCATCATCATTATGACTGCCATCACGTGAAAGTGTGAAGTAGATCATTAGTGAGATGTTTAGACAGACATCATGCTCTTGGCGTGGCATTAATAACCATTTTACAGTTTATTAGAGACTCATTAAGCCGTGGAATGAAGACACGGGAATGTGAGAGGTGGTTAGTGAGACCAGCTAATTGATGTTAAGTGGGAAACTGTTCAAGTATGTTGTAGACACAGCTTCCAGATAATATGCCAGAATCCCATACATGCTGTTCTGTGTTTATCTTTGTGGGGAGGAATTCCTGGGGCTTTCCCCGGCTTTCATAACTCAAGCAAAGCTGACTGATTTTTGGATTTGTATAAAATTCTCCTCAAACATTTTTCCCCCTCTCATCTGTCTTGTTACTGAATATCCTTTGCGTACACATGAATGAACTGCATCACATCAATTGACGAATTTGACGCGCTATTTGATCCTGTGTGTGTTTCACAAGTCCATAAAGGGATCTTTCTTTGCTGTAACAATGTGAGCTCCACACACATCGTTTCAATTCTACATGAAGATATGACTGATAGACGTATCTATATATGTCATCTCTCCAGCCTCCAAACCAGCAGCATAAAACCATACAGAGAGAATACATATTCTTCTTGAACATCAGTATGATGAGAGTGATTGTGAATGATGTTAATGTGTTGTGTTTGCTTCGGCAGGTATATCAAATAGCTCTAAAAGATTGTTATCAATAAACAGATAGAGGGACAGAAACAATGAAACTCTACCTAATATGTTATTCCACCTTGAATGAGAAACATTTTTCTAGCATCTAATTTGGTATATCTGGCTCCAATCAGGGATAATTCAAGCAAACACAAACGGTTTCATTTCCTAACCTTTAAGATAAACAGCTCTTTGGTCGGGAAGGTCGGCCAAGAGCTTCAGAAAAATCCTCGGCTGGTTGTTTTTCCCTCGGTCTGAGTCCTTCGCTGTTGTTGTGTGTTGCCAGTGACTTCTTTTTGAGGTTGCTTAATACATCAGGAACACTTGCATTCCAATCAAAATCATTTAGGCCTCAGACAAAACAGAGCGGTCAGGCTAAACACATTCCACAGCTGATTTTATACCACATGAGACACTTCATTGTGGATTAATATTAAGTGATGCGTGTCATGGCTTTACAGTTGCAATGTAGCCGACATACATTTGTCCCTAACAGTATACCACATCTTCTTCTCCTCTCTGTGTTTGCATGCAACTGCAAAACAAACTGGCCCGGTCCGGTAGGTGGTGTACGATCGGAAACAAGGGAAGAACACAAGCTTTGTTTTGTGATTGTTTTACTCAGCAAATCAAATGCAATCAGTGGAAATCATTCATCTTCAGGTAATAAAAATCTACACAATAACCAGACTGTGAATGGTTTGAAATAGCTTGGTTTACAGATGCGTCTCTCAGTACCCTGTAATTTGTCTGATTTCTGAGTGTTTCCATAGTTTTATTTATATTTTGGGTCACGGGACTCGACGTTGTAAAGAATACATTCAGACACAATTCATCCACAATCCACAGTACGTCCAAACTGAACAACTGTAAATGACACATGCACATCAGCATCTACATTTGAATCATATTAGAACTGCAGATGTTTTTATAACCTTCAGGTTTGGACCAAAAAAGGTTGAGAGTCTAATTCTGTTAGCTGCCCACAAGCGTTTGGACAGAATGAGAAGTAAGAGGTTTTCATAACCTGGTGTCCCCCCCCCCCCCCCTCCCTGGAGTACCAGTTTACGGCTCGGGGATGTGCTCTGGAGTGAAGGTTGGTGATGCCAGGCTGGGCTGTTCCTGTTGTTTCTAACACCAGACAGCACGGCTGTGCAAACAGCTGCAAATGGCATTTCCTTTAAAAATAATAGCTTGGAGATTAAAGCAGAGGCCAGTCATTAGTGCCGGAGTAAATTATCAAAATTATTACTCCGATGTTTGAGGTTTATACTTATGAGGGGATGACAGGGTTTTAACCTGGCATTCATTTCGGTTAGGGAGTTATTACCAAACCAGTTTTTCTTTGTGTGTTGTGGACTTGAAGCAGGTTTATGCAGGAACTCGCTGAGTCTGCATCGCTGCAAAGAAACTCATCTTGTGCACAAGAACATGTACGATGGAGCTGGTGGAACAGGTGGATCTGTACTGTAACTGCAGTTTAACTGCACCAGGTTGATGTTGTAAATGTGGAGCAGGGCCAGATAGCAGAGCTAATGATTTATCAGTTGCAATCAGTTGTTTTGTTTTTTTTGCGTATGGGTGAAAGCTGTATGATAAGATTGCAGATACAAGCAGCTGAAATGAGTTACATCCACAGGGTACTTTGTACACAGCCTTCGGGATAAAGCCAGGAGATCAGTTGAGTCATTGCTCTTTGATGTCGACAGTTTATTGTGTAATGTCTTCAGGAGTTCTTTCTGATAAGGATGACTCCTACTGTAGAAACCCCTCACTGTGAAGACACGCCCAACCACTCTGAGTGGGAGGAGAGCCCCCGACAAACCAGTAGCCTACATCCAGCAGAAGGATTCAACATTTCAGCTGGCGTGGGAGTCCCCAGAGAAGCTTGAGGACATACTGTAAGAATAAGGACAGCAGTGCTCTTAGTCTGCTGCCATTATTTACACCGTTGCATCCTGAATTGAATTTTCCTCAGGATGGAAAACTGATGCACATTAAGTTCTGAGCCATGAAGTTATTTATGAATTATTTATGGTAGAATAATGCAGGTCAATGCAGAATAATATTTATCCAATTCTCAACAAGTAGGACAGTAAAATGTTTTATAGTCCAAATGAACGGAGCTCTCCAGACCTGTGATGCCACCGTTATGGTAAGACACCAGTGGAGAGAATGCAGAGCAGAGTTCAGCAGAGGAAAGTTATCAATCAGAGGGATAAACAAGGAGACAAGCTTAAATCCAGTTAGATGGACTCCATCTCTCAGCCAGCTACAGTCAGCTGGCTGATAAGAGAGATGGGAGGAGGTGAGGTGCTTACTATCATCAGCCACTCAGAAATCAACTCCCCGTTCAACCAGAGCAGTCACGATGGGGATTTGGATGCTGCTGGTTTGATAAGGAGGCATGAAGCGTGTTTATTCACATGTACACTAGATGTGTTAGAATAAGACCAGCAACACGGAGCTCACAGGACGTAACGATAGTACTAGAAGGTGGATTTAGCAAAGTTAGCTAACTGGTAGATTTCTAGATACGTTTGTTTGACATTAAAGGTGCTCTATGATATCCAACGCATTGATATAGCAGCAAACAACTATTTACTACGTAAAGATCTAGAGAAGTAATGTGACCAAAGACAGAAGTCGCTCTCCATCTGTGTGTGTTGTAATCCGAGCTTCTCTGAGCTTTGTTGACATGGCCGGGCCGGCCGCGTGTACGTTTCTGGTGCATGTACGTGCATGTGGGCATGCACAACTGGCTAGCTCACAGCTTACAGCTGATAACACTGTCCAGACCGCCACTGTCATCACAGGAGCGCAGCACCCCCCCTCCGTTTCCCCCCTCAGGTAAACACCGTTATCTCTGTCAGAAATGCTCCCAATCCTGCATTTAGCACCTTTAATGTTATGAGGGAGGAGACTATGAGTTACACACAAGTTCAGGACTTTTTTTCATTTGATGAAGACAAGAAACATGTATTTAAAGTTGAAAATAATGTCATGCAGATAGAAGCACTGTGTTTTCTACTGGGAGTAATGTCAGTTAGATAACTTTGTTTGTGTCAGCTTGTAGCTCCTCTCCTGAGTTTACTGTCTACAGTGATGCTACAGCAGTATACAGTACAGCAGATTGATGATTGATTCACATTATGTGCACTGCTTGGTGTTGTTTTATGAAGAAAGTTTGCTTCAGCTAGTTATCAAAATGAAACTGGCCTGCTGTATTTGTATTAGCTCTTAGTGGAGGAACCAGGACGAGCTGGACCTTTGAGCATTGGGGTGTTTATCCAGAGGGAAAGTTTGTTTGTTGCTTGTTGTTTTAGATTTCATATCTTACATCCGTCACATCCTGTAGTTAAAGTAATCACATGGCTTAACCTGAAGTCAACAGGTCATGATGTTGCTTGCAAACTGAATGCACATTAAGTGACAGATGTTTGTTTACTCCAGCTGTTAGACCAGTGAAGACAGAAGTTTAGCTTCCTCAGCCAAACAAGGATGAGCAGGCAGGTTATCTGTGTTTCTATCAGGTTAGCCATCCATGGAGGAAGATAAATCTCCTCTCCATCCCACGCTGGAGGAGGTGTGAGGCATGTCTGGGTTTGGGGCTGTGCTAATTGGACGTACACCGGGCAGCTTTTATAAACTGATAAAGAGTCTGAGACCTTGTCCTCAGCGTCGTCAGTGTGGGAATTTGAACTTTTTTTTAAAGATAACGAAAAACTCGAGCATATCATATAATCATTATCTGTCAATCTGAAGTGTTTGTGAGTGTATGTGTATGAATATGCACGTTGCAACGGAGCACTCCACAGGATAAAGACGGACTTTCTTTGCCGGGTCGGCACCTTGTTGTTTACCTTTGGATTAAGCATGGAGCCTTTAAGGGCTGGGTCAACACTGACCCTCTTCTTCATCAATCACTCTATGCCTCCATCCATCCATCCATCCATCCGTCCGTCCATCCACGGTCTCTGGAAAAACACTCACCCTCCTCAGGTTCTGGGGTTGCAGTCATATGTGTAACAACAACATGATGCTGCAGGAACGGACACATTCCCCACATTCCTCCCAATTTGTGCGTGTGAAAGTTTGTGTCAGGCCAGAGGAGAGAGGATAGAAAACAAGCAGAAGAGGTGGGAAAGGACAGTTTGTCAAAGGGGAGAAGAATGAAAAGAGATGAAGTGGTATTTTAGAAATGCGTAGAGAGGACCGGAGAAGCTGCTTGAAGGGGGCGGGAGAACGGGCGGTTGAGAGGATGTGAAGAAAGCAGAGAAGGGGTGAAAAGGGAAAAGGGAGGAGGAGGTGGAGAACTGTGAGAGGAGAAGAAGGAGGGAGTTAAATCCTTCCAAACAAACACAACTCTCTCCACACCTGTGGCTTAGGACTGTGTGTGAATTCATAGACCGTGTGTACACAAAAATACATGTAGTGAACTTGATATGAACGGCCTGAAACAAAGATGTCTTCTGTAAAAGACGTGTGTGTTTGTGTCCCTTCACAGATTGTGTCACAGCCAGACGGACACGTGAAACCACAAGGGGTACGCTGTATATATATACTGTATGTCAGACTTCACTTTCAACACTTACTCATCATGATCACATCCCATGTCAGGACTTCTATCTTTAGTCATCCATTTGAATGCCAACAGCAATATTTATATGTGTGTACGCCGGCGTGCGCGTGCAATTACCGTCCGCTCAATGCAAACAGCAACAGCTGGGCCTGAGAGCCACACGCTCAACCCTCCCCACCTTCTCTCCCCTCCCCACCTTCTCTCCCCCCAGGAGGAAAGTTCACTGATGGATCAACAAACCAGCCGACAGTCAGTTAAACAGCAGAGGACCTTTTGGTTCTTAATAGTACATACTTTATGTTTGTTGAGAGAACAGAATTTAAACTAGGGATGCACCGAAACCACTTTGGTTCAGACCGAGTATACAAGTACTTCCATTTGGGTACTCTCCGATACCGAGTACCGATACGAGTACTTCTCTGAGCCTAAAGAGCCTCGTTAACAGCCAGCTGGAGGGTGTGAGGACACACGGCAGGCTGGGGAGTCCCACATACGAGGCGGCCACCGGCTCTAGGTCGGCTTGGAAAGGCTCGGGGCGAAGGTGCTTCCCGGGGCCGTGGACAAAGTGTCACCGAGGCGGACTGTCCTCAGTGCGCCCCGACCGCGTCGTGCCCCCAGGGCGGGGCTCGGCCCACGTAAAAGGCGCCAGGGGTCTGCGGTGATGTCGGCAACCCACCCGTCTTGAACATGGACCAAGGAGTCTATTGCACACGCGAGTCAGAGGGTGCCGTGGTATCGGAGCCGTTTTGCGAGTGCGAGTACATGAGCACAGTATCGGACCCGATACCCGACACCCGATACTGGTATCGGTATCGGGTTCAATATTGTTGTTTTAACTTGCGGTCGGGCAAGTGAGTCAGAAATCTACTTGCCCAAAGCCCAATTTTTACTTGGCACTTTACTAATTGTTTTATTTATTAGCGGTTATCAAATAACTACAAAGATTAAAGTTAATTGTCATGGTTCATTTGTATTTAAGTAATTTAATCTGGAGTTTGGCCCACATCCTCTAATGCCACACAACTAAACTCCTGTTATCATAAACTTTGTCTTTATCTGTCGCCATGTGCCGGTACTGAACACGTCTCTTTAAAAATCGGGAAAAAAAAATTACTTTCAAAATTAGGCATATTTCAGAAACTGCTCAAATCTTTTTTCAGTGATTAATATTAATTAATATTAATATTATTTTGTGTTGCTTTTATTTCGCCAGTGACTGTAATTGTAAGTGAAATTATAAGTTGTTAAAATATGGGCCGGTCTGTCTATGAGCTGTAAAGCCATTTTAAATCCCCAAAAATGTAAACTAGTGAGTGATGGGCAGAGAGACAGATGAAGAGCTGCCAAACAATTCAGTGTACGTGTTGGAGTAGAGAACTGTAGATCTCTGGCAGCAGTGTGGTGTTATTATAAAACAGATTTTGATCTTGTTGTACACCTGGCAGCCTCGTATAGAATATTTGACAAGTGCATAGAGAAGGTTTGGTGTCTCAGCGTGATGATATCACAGGAACAGATGGAGGGACCACGCAGCTAAGAACGTTCTTGATTATATGTTAGAGATTTGTAATTCAGTTCTAGAAATGAGTTTTGCCTTATATAAATGCACAAGGTCACACAACTGGATGTTTTTGTTGGATAGAAAGCTGATGATATCATTTAAACATGCATGAAGGGATGAAAGACGTGACTAGAGGTGGTTTAGCCGATTGTTCACTCTTTGAATTGAATGCATGGTCCTCAGGTAAGATGAGGAGAGGTCTTTCTAACTAATCCTGTGAAGGTGGCGGTCGCTGGGCGTGACACGGCGTGGAGGAAGGAGAAAGTCTTTTCCCCTTGAATGTCCGGATGTGATGTGTAAACCTCCATGTGTTCCCGTCGTGCTGAACGAGGCAGAGATGTGATGTTTCCACTCTCAGGGAAATCCTATCCATCTGTGTTTGTGCGTGCGTGTGTGCACGTGTGCGTGTGTGCACGGTCATACAATCTGGTCATTTTATTTCTCCTCATCCCTATCGCTCCTCTTCCTCTCTCCTCCTTTGCCTCCTTCAACCAATCACTCTCCCGTTTCAGTCCAGGACATCCAGGAGAATAAAGCCAATGTAATTATTTTTTACTGAATCCGCAAACAAAACACAAAGTAAGAACAGATGTAGTGGTTTGTTTTAGACATGCAAAGCAGCTGAAACCAAGCCCCGAGGAGTGGGTGTGACATCCCATGAGTCTCTGGGGCCATGCACATTCTTTTGGCCAAACCCAGATACTAACACTCACCTTCAATTAAGCTCTCTGACTAAGTGCAGCCCCCTCTGTAAACACACTGTTTCTTTTTCCCCAGATAAGACAAACATGAGGCGGGCTATTACGGGGTCTGTTATAGGGACGAAGCAGAAGAAGAGGAGATGTGTGTGGAATCGATGCCATGTCAAAGCAATCTGCAGCAGCTGTAAGAGCTTTCAGCGGGTATCCAGCCAACCTCAGTTAGTGCCCCGTCCGCTAAACCACAGCCGGCCTAGAACAACACATTGCATCCGTGACCGTAGACAGTATTTATATCACCTTTCCCTTTATGGCATTGTTGCCAGCCTGCAAGTGGTTGTATTAACGTTGCATGTCATGTGAACGGTTTGTCTCACAGAACTGAATGTAAATCAAGACATTTGGGAACAGCTCATTTAAATCATGGTAAAAAGATAAACTCTGAAATTCATTAGGAATCACAGTCGTATCTTTTCAATTTAAAGCCGTTTTAAATTATTCATTACACATAACATTTTTAAAGGTATACATTTGACAAATTTTATTTTTGTAACATCACTGGATTGTCATCGATATGTTCACTTTTGTGCCACTAATCTCTTCTCATACAAGGTACTGATGGTGGAAGAAAAGGTGGTACTGTAGGTGAGTAATATCACCCATTTCTGTTATTTGAGCCCACTGCAAACCTGCAAACCAATATCATACATTTTCTATCTCACCATTAATGTTAAATGGTACAATATGATGGTTTGCCTTTTGTTCGAAACATTTTCATGCAGACAAACTACACAGTATACAATAAATAATGCCTAAATAGATCAAATAAATGTATGTATTGTAAATGCAAAATTTTATCAACCAAAAAACAGTCAGGAAAAAAGTATAAATCTGTGAAATGGAACTGCATTATTGCTACAAATAATGTGGTGAATTCTCAGATTTAGACGATAATGCCATTTTAATTTATAGTATACGAGAGCTTTAAGAATGAAACTCTATTTTTGCATTTGGCATTAAGCAAAAAACACCTAAAAACACCTATAAAAACCCCCTTAGTTGTCTTTGTGAGCTTGTTGTGAAACTAAAATAGCATCAATCAGCAAACTGTTACAGTAACACATCACAGACAGGACGGGAGTCTGGTGGCGATGACAGTAATGTTTGGTGTTGCTGTCAAACACTGGCCGAGACGTCTGAGTCATCAACCCAAAAAAGATAATTATTTACGAAGGTTCCGACCGCTGCAGGTCCACTTTTACTTACTAAGCACTTGTAGAGCCACGACGGGGAAAACCTGCCTCGGAAGCAGTTCAACACTTACAGATAAAAAAATGACCGGCACAAGAAATGCTTGTGCCGGTCAAGTCTTTGGAATAAGAACTGATGTGTTGCTCATTTCGTCAGCCTTTGTCAATGAGATGGTTTCATTTGCCTTTTTTATGTTTTACAATGTTTTACAAGAAATCGTGTGTCATTTAAATTACCAAGACCTATCGTATATTACTGCTAAATGTTTTCCACCAATGGGGTTTATGTTGGTGTTAAGGCTGTCAAAGTTAATGCGATAATAACGCTAATTTGTTTTAACACCACTAATTTCTTTAATGCATTTAACTTGTGATTTTTAGGTTATAGCGGCTCAGTTTTAAGGCTAGAGTGAAGATCCTGTTACCATATGAAAAAAAAAAAAGTCTGAAAAATGTTCGAAAAAAAGTCTGGAAAAAAAAGTCTGAAAAATGTTCGAAAAAAAATCTGAAAAAAAAGTCTGAAAAAAAGTCTGAAAAAAAAAGTCTGAAAAAAAGTCTGAAAAATATTCGAAAAAAAATAGTCTGAAAAATATTCGAAAAAAAAGTCTGAA
>CAKAOH010020176.1:0-17219 GCA_916701665.1 Sebastiscus tertius | reverse complement strand
GTACTATCAAAATGTAGTCAAAGTATTTGTAAAAGTATTGATAGGGCAGTAAAATGTTCCCTGTCAGTGTTTTCCTATTATATATCTGATGTTTCTGGATTAATATTACTGCTGCATTAATGTGTATTTTGAATTTTACTGCTGTTAATATTATTATTAATAATTTAAAAAGTACAATATTTACCTCTGAGATGTAGTGGAGTAGAAGTATAACGTTACATTAAATTAAAATCTCAACTCAAGTTAAGTAGAAGTACCTCATTATTGTACATAACTTAAGTAAATGTACTTAGTTACTTTCCACCGCTACTACAGTAGTAGTACTAGTAGTAGTACTAGTACTATACGTTGTAACAGCGTCTTGCTTTGCTCCTCAGTGCCCTTTCTCAAGAAGAACAAGACGATGCTCAGCTGAAGATAGAGGACATATTACAGATGGTCAGTATTTCTACCTGTTAAAGTACTTATATTTCTGTTTTAGTCTACTCTGAGTACTTTTTTAAGCATTTGTTGAAATAATTTATCTCCAGAAAAGCTGTCCTCTACTACACTTCATCGTGGTAAGAATAATAATCCTCCCTTAGTGAAGACGTAGTGTATCGTGGTGAATTCCCAGTCATAGGTGGATCCCCAGTAGCTGGAGTTAACGTTTTGTGTGGTACTGTTACAGTATAACAGTCTGTGTGTGTTTGCAGGCGGAGAGTCCGAAAGCCGAGTGTTTTGAGTCTCTGTCGGCCATGGAGCTGGCAGAACAGATCACACTACTGGATCACATCGTGTTCAGGGGTATTCCCTACGAGTGAGTACATCATGTACAGTACACTATATTCATCATGCAGTACAGTATTCATCAGGCAGTACAATAGTCACCTCACATACCTGCAGTCCGACATTGTTTGAAATCGCAAAATGTACAAGAACAATTTTTAAATCTTTATTTTACAAGGCTGTAATTTTTCCAAATAATTTCCTTGAAAGTTTCTTAGAAAGAACTGTTTTTCTCCCTTCTCTCCAAAATGCCTCCCCCTTGTTAACCTGCCATCCCCCTCTCCATCATACATACAGTATATCTGACTGACTGTACTGTACTGTGTGTTCCTGCAGGGAGTTCCTCGGTCAGGGCTGGATGAAGGTTGATAAGACGGAGAGGACTCCGTACATCATGAAGACCAGCCAGCATTTTAATGACGTAAGATCACATGTTCCCCGTCTGACACAGTGTAGGGTTGAGCAATATGTAAGGGGTAATGTACAGCGAGTCATTGTGAAAGAAACCCAGACGGGGCGATGCAACCCTGACGCATCGCCCTGAAGGCTAGTTGTACATTATCCAGCTTATTACACAGCTACTTACTTAAAGGGACTGTTAGTAACTTTCAGAAATGCTTCTTAACAGCTTCACCTGTGGCCGTGAAATCAACGAAAGTCAGCGTCGGGCTCGCACTTGAGCTCGCTCTAAATACACATGAACGAGCATCGCTCAAAACAGTGAGGTGACACACGTCAGCTAAAACCACAATATCACTCTATATTTCAGCTGCTTGGCAGTAATGTTAGCTGACCAGACGAAGGTCTCTCCATGAACATGATTTAGATCTGATCCTAGTGTTGGCTTTTCCTGCCTCAGCCGCCCGACCGGAGGCAGGAGGGAACGGGGGAGACGCCGGAGTTTTGGTCGAAGACGATAACGTTTCTCTCTGCGGAGCTCCGTCACTTCACAAGACACGGGAAACCTCTGTTGGTCTGGAGGAGCTGCAGCAGTTATTTCTGACCAAACGTCCACTGAACATTCACTAGATATTCTCAGAGCTAAACTAACTCTTCTGCAGTGAGGAGTGAGCAGCATGCACGTGAGAGTGGAGCGCAAGAACGAGAAGTGTGTGTGAGAGTGAAGGTAAGCGGAGCAGAGGAGCAGAGACTCCAGTCCTGGAGACCAAAGCTACGTTCTCCCCCGTGTCTTCTGGCCGTGGTCGGGGGGCCGGAGCAGGAAGAGTTGACACAGTTCAACAGACGGGCTTCACTAGATAGAACTGAGGTTTTGGTGCTTCTGTGTAGTTTGTGTTGGAGTAAGCAACAAAAAACTGAACATTATTAGAATGGATTAGTTTTAACGAGGTGTACCTAATAAACTGGTAACTGACTGTAGAGTATTTACCGATATGATGGAAAATGATTTTTGTCTCGCCGTCTCTCCACAGATGAGTAACCTGGTGGCGTCCCAGATAATGACCCACACCGACGTGGGCTCCCGGGCCGGCTCCATAGAGAAGTGGCTCGCCGTGGCCGATATCTGCCGCTGCCTCAACAACTACAACGGCGTGCTGGAGATCACCTCGGCTCTCAACCGCAGCGCCATCTACAGGCTGAAGAAGACCTGGGCTAAAGTCTGCAAGCAGGTTGGAATCAATCTAACGGGCTGTTGTTAAAAATCAAACCTACTTTCTGAACAAAACCTTCATGATAATTTGTGTCTTTTAGACGAAGGCGCTGATGGACCGGCTGCAGAAAACGGTCTCATCTGAAGGGAGGTTCAAGAATCTCAGAGAGACGCTGAAAAAGTAAATACTGTTGGTTACCAGAGATCTACCAGAGAACAATGGATGTTTAAATCCAGTCATTAAAACTGTCTGTATGTGTGTGCAGCTGTAACCCTCCATGTGTCCCGTACCTGGGCATGTACCTCACTGACCTGGCGTTCATCGAGGAGGGAACGCCCAACTTCACGGAGGAAGGCCTGGTCAACTTCTCCAAGATGAGGATGGTAACTACATATTTTCTTCCTCTGTTCCCGTTCTTGCCCATTTGACTGTTTGCCAAACCTCTACTCCAAAAAAAAGTTTTTCTTAAACCAAAAACTCTAAAATAAACTGGGTGTTTATCTGTTCCAACGTAAGCTGCAACCGGTAGCTTGTCAGACTAACTAGCTTACTACAGTATTACGTAACCGAGCATTACTTCAAACAAGTCCACACATAATTAACTAACTACATTAGTTTGTTGGGTTATGTTAATAGATTGTTTACATGCTGTAGTGTTAAAAAAACTTTATTTTCCTCATACTGTCTGCCTGAATATACCTGTATTCACCCTCTGTCTGAAACCGTTTTAGTGCATTTCAATGGAATTGCAATGGAATTGCGTTGCTTGGCAACGGTGTGGATCCATGTTTACTTCCTGTCAGCTGATGTTATTCACATCCACTGCAACAGGAAATTAACTGGGACACATTTATAATGTTTACATTTAAAACCGTGTAATGATCTATATATTGTATATTTGTGACATCACAAATGCCAGAAATTTGAAACGGCTTGTTTCAAACGCACAATTTCTGAATACGGGCTGTGGGTATTTCTCCGTATATTGAGCGTTTTGATAGTTTAACAGTATTTATACAGAACTTAAACCTGCTTTATAATATAAAAGACATGAAAATCTCACTTTTTACAATATGGGACCTTTTAAAGTCAGCTGGAGACATTTTCAAACAACTCAACGGCACTAAAGTTATCTTAATTAGCTAGTTTAGCAGATCAAATCTGTCTGCATCGACAGCTAAATGAACGGTCGTCGGCTAGAAATGAGAAACTGCTTTTGTCGGCCTCAAATTAATGACGCGTTGATTAAAAAATTACTAAGAATTCTGATGGTTGATCTGCCACCTTTATCCACCGTTATCTTGACAGCCGTAGAAAAAGTAACAGGGGAACTGACTAAGTTGTGTATTAACTCTGCTCTCTGCTCTCTCAGATTTCTCACATTATTCGTGAGATTCGTCAGTTCCAGCAAGCACCTTACAGGATAGAGCACCAGCCCAAGGTGCGTCTAACAACATGCAGTATTTGTGCAACATGAAAGTGATTATTGTTGAGCTATTAATACAATATACTGTCTGTCTGTCCTGCCTCCCTCCAGGTGACTCAGTTCCTCCTGGATAAGACACTAGTGATGGATGAAGATACCCTCTACGAACTCTCTCTGAAGATCGAACCCCGAGTACCACCCGGCTAATTATAACTTCATCTCATATATCTATAAAATACATCCGTCCCACAATATCAATCACACAACCTGAGATTCTTTCTTAATAAATCAGGGGTTGTTTCATAAAACACCACCAGTTATTATGCTTAGGAAACTCAGGAGAATCAGTGCCTTGTTGTATTAATATTCAATGTGTATATTTAGTGAACAGAATGAACTGTATAACATACACAACTCTGCCATACGGTCGTACAGTTACGACTGTAGAAACAACCATGTTAGCTACTAAACGTGGCTCTAGAAGGTAACCAGTTGCTGCTATCACATTGTAAATACCAAACTATCTGCCTCTGGAGTCTCACACAGAAACAATGTCAGAGGAGTTTCACATTATTTGTACGATCACGGATCCGGATTAACCTGCTTGGGTTAACAAGTTAGCTTTTGGGCCTCAGGTTTGCTGGTAGTTTCCCAATTAATTAAAAAATATGCACCATGTACGCACAGCATCTGCACAGGGTACTACGGGAAAGTTGCGCACTGGGAGTAAACGCAGAAAAATCCCTTTTTTTACCACTTGGGGGCAGAAAAACAATCTGTAAACACACATCGACATATAATAAAGATGATATGACTATAATATTAGAAAAAAGTTGCCTATTTACACATCCAGCAAACATTTGGAGTCCAATATTCTCTCTCTTTTAGCTCCGTTTTTGGTCTCCACCACCTCCTGATGGAAATATCTGGCTCTTTAGCAGCTAAATGCTCCATTTTTTTAACCAGCTAGTCTCTAACTTAGTGCGTCTGCTACACAGAGTGGGTTTTAGAGCTTTTTCGCTGAAAAGAGTTCCCTGTTGCTGCTAGAAACGAGGTTGATGAGAGCGGTGAGACTCAACCAAATGAGTGAAGTTGTGGGACGTAAAACCAAAACAGTGAACTGAAAAATGCAAGGTTGGCTTTGTTACTACGAGTGACACTTAAACATAGTCATTTGATTATATACAAGTATTGAGAATTGCACTAATCAATACTTTTACTATAAAAATGATGGCTGTCAATGTTAACGCGATAACGCAACTGTGTTTTAACGCCACTATTTTCTTTAACACATTAACGCAACTTGGGATTGTTAGGTTGTAGCGAGCTCAGTGTTAAAGCTAGAGAGAAGATACTAGTATCATATGAAACTAGAAAACCTAAAGAATCCATCGGTACCAACCAGGTCATATTAGCTTGTAATGAAGGAGGTTAAATAACGCTCCAAAGTTACACTAAATTTTGGCGAGGAAAAACTGTCATGGCCATTTTTAAAGAGGTCCCTTGAGTTTGCCATGTTATAGTTTGAACATATTGTTTTGTGCTAAATGCAGTACCTGTGAGGGTTTCTGGACAATATCTGTCATTGTTTTGTGTTGTTCATTGATTTCCAATAATAAATATATACATACATTTGCATAAAGCAGCATATTTGTCCACTCCCATGTTGATAAGAGTATTAAATACTTGACAAATCTCCCTTTAAAGGTACATTTTGAACAGATACATTTTTTTTTTTCGATTAGTCGCAATTAAATATTTTGATCGATGGACAGCCTTAATATTTTTACAATAAAAGCTCAGCATCAAATGGCAGACTAGCTGGTGAACATAGTGGAGCATTTAGCAGCTAAAGAGACAGGTATTTCCCTCAGGAGGTGGAGGAGACCAAAAACAGAGCTAAAAGAGAGAAAATATTGGACTTCAATTTGTCAGAAACACGACTCTAAATTAATGTTGCTTCATGTCTGTTGGATGCGTAAATTCACAAAACGTACACCATAAATACCTTTGTGATAATCTGTCTCTGTTGTGTTTACAGCTTGTAAAATGGAAAAACAACAAACAATTATTGCTGCTAACGGCTCGCCTGTTTCTGGGTGGCGTTGATGCTCACAGGAGCATTTTTATATGATCTGTCAACACTAAAGGTTTATGTTGTTGCAGTTGCTCTTATATTACATTTGCATGTTACAGCAAAAATCTTTTGTAGTTTACACACATTCCAAATCTGAAAATATGGTTATCGCAAATGTATTCTCCGTGCTTGACAATCAAAAGCGATTCCGCTACAAATCAAGTCTCTTCGATTTTGTATAACATTCGTGATTTTGTACACAAAACATTCTGATTTTTGAATAATATTAATTTCTATCGACTTAAAAGGATTCTTACATGATACAAAACCCCACAGTTAAATTTATTTTATATGTATTATTATTATTATTATTATTATTAGTTCCGTGTCAATGTGATCTTTTAATCATATTCATATTTTAAACCTTGTTGACTGTATTAGTAAGATATTAATATCTTTGCACTATTGATTTGTAAAGAATGTCAATAGACTCTAAACTTGTTTATAGCATGAATATAGCATGATGTCCCTCCTGTTCCCTGAGATAACTGTTATCCTTATACTTGACTGTTACTGCGTTTTATTAGATTAGATTTATTTATTCTGGCTCGTTCCTGATGTCGGGAATCGCAGGAAACACTTCAATGCTTTAGTATATGAGACCCTTGCTTTCTTACATTACTGTATTACTTTGAAATTCCAGCTTTGCTGTTGTATTTTTCCATTTCTCTGTGTATTGTACAGATATTTACACACAATAAAAGCAAAACAAATGTGAATTCTAATTAGTTACAAACAGTTTTTTATGGTGGTTAGAGGAAGATACGGTCGGCCTTGAGAGCTCAACGCACCGCAGCTAAAGAAAACAAGCTAAACAACCAGATACAGAAACGCACCGCAAGTTCAGAAAACATAACAAAATACAGAAAACGCACCACAAATACAGAAATACAAGCAAATACAGAAATACAAGCAAATACAGAAATGCGCTGCAAATTCAGAAATGTTCAAGAAATAAAGAAAACACATTCAAAATACAGAAACATGCTAGAAATAACTGAAATAATAACAGAACTGCGATGCAAATACAGAAAACATTTACCAAATACAGAAGCCCACCACAAATACTGAAAACATTTACCAGATACAGAAACGCACCACAAATACAGAAATGCAACCAAATACAGTACAGTACAATACTCAAATTCCAACACTATTGACGGGTCTGTAGACTTGAGTGACTCCACGAGCCACGACATGCCTGTCCGTTTAGTGTCTTTTAAAAGCTTCTTTTGTAACTTAGTTCAACGATAACACCTGAATTATATAATCAGAATGTTACATTTAATTTCAGTACCACTGATGGGATGCCAACTTCACTTTATGAGTCATAAATCATGTTCTTCAGTTTTTAGTTCTCTGGAAACTTCTTTTGTTTTGCACCTAAATTCTGTTTTGTTCTGTGCAACTTGTAGGTTTTTTTATTTGCTTTAGTCTTTAATTGGTGAAAATGTTTTCTATTTACATACTTTAAGTGTAGAGCTCTCCGGGTCAGAGCGATAGGAAGAGATCATGTGTGAGTGAAAATATCAAGGTCAAACCAGACGGTGATATCGGACCCTCGGTGGTCATCTTTAATCGAGGCTCAACATGAGTGGCCTGTGCTGTCGTACCCCCCCCCTCATTGGTTTGTTTCTGAACTTATGATTGGCCTCTGGTTTTTAATCCCACATGAGGAGGTGGAGCCCCCTGAGAGAGGAGAGTGAAAAGCTCTTTAACCAGAGACCTTCAGCAAGAAGTCAGAGCAGCTTCTCTACAGGTACTGTACCTTCTCTTCTCACTTCTACTGCACAACATCTCCGTTATGTAGCTCCATGCATCTCAAGCTGTCTGTAAAATCATTTGTAGAGCTTCTATAGAAGATGCTACAGGCTCTACACCATCTTGAATTTTGATTTTTTTGCATGCTTTTGACATTTATAGTTATTATGAGGGGGTTTACCTTGTGAGTGCATGTTTCAAAAGTCAAAATATTGAATAGGAAGGGAGGATTTGAAGCTGGAGGTCGGATGTGAGGATGATAAGTAGCTGAATAAATGCTGCAAAGAGGGAACTTGATTTAAGAATTTGAACTAAAAGAAAGTTTTGCAGTCAAAAAAGCAGTTTTCAAAGCAGCTTTTTGATGCAGTTTGCATGAAGTTATATATTTTTCTACATCTTTACTAAATGTTTAACTTTAAATGTGTGAAGCGGCGTCAGCTCTGCTGTGTCCTCTAGAGAGGACGAAGCTGCTCTGACGTCCTGAATGTTCTATCTCAGAGGTAAAAGGTCAAGGGAGATGAGGCTGATCCCAGGCCTGTACTGGTTTTGGTGTAATCCTGACCACATGGTCCACCGTGTCAGTTGGCAGTAGAGGCTTTACGAGACCTTTTTTCTGATAAAATTCTTGTATTTCCATCTATCGATCATTACTGCTTCACCTCCGCCCTGGTTTTACCTGCCCTTTCATCCCTCGTTCCTGCTGACGTGGACTCATGAGGGTTCGGTCTTGTGACCAGTCCAGAATGTCAATGTCGACGTTGTGAGCCAGAGATGGGCTTGTTTCTTGGCTCTGGATCCTGGCAGCACAGTGATCTATAAATAATAACACCACTGGCCCAGAGAGTCAAACCACCAGAGTCACTGTAACCTCCACAGACGGAGAGGAAAAAACAGTAGATCAAATAAAATGATTTATTGGAGGGATGTTTTATCCCTCAGTTACCAGTTGGCTATCTTACCTTTGACCTGGATTAACAGGAGTCCACACAGCTTCCCTCTATATTAAGACACAGTCTCGTGGACAGCCTCTGTGAAGGACAAGCTAGAATATGACCTTTCATTAACGTATTACACTTAACATTTACAATCCATCTTGATGGACACTTTAACAGTATTAAATTCCTGAGCTGTCTCAAGTCCAACTTTTTTTCTCTGCGAGTTTAAGACGGACGTCTTTGGGTTAATTCCTGAAGCATTAGTGGACGTATGGAAGCTGCTGTCCTGTGGGCGATAATGCTAAGAGGCTATAAGAGCATCTGCTACAGCCCCAGCTACTCTAAGCTTGTTACTGTATTAAACCAAAAACCTGCAGGGGGTCGCCCAAGCAGCAGGTAGAGGCAGCGTATTCAGACTAGCATTGAACATTTATAGCAGGTAGACTTGGAGGATAAGGCTCTGCTATCTCCGGCTTCTGCTGGAAGAACTAAACCATGGATGGATAAAGAGGACTGGGTACTAGAACTGGATGCTCAGTGGCTCATGAAGCCAAAATGGCCTGACGACCGAGTATAAAATTACCCAGATCTTCCGGCGATCTTCCGCATTCATGGGGTCCACAGAGCAGGCGCACTAGTGTTTCCTTTAACCACATGGATGCATAATAAGAACTGGATACCAGACCCCGAGACGGCGCCAATTCAGTCCAAAGAGAATTGCTCACCTGGTGCATAAACGTTTTCTACTTTTACTTCCATAGACTTTACATTGTGATGACGACACAGATATTGAAATCGCTTTTCACGGCTCAAGGAAAGCTTTACAAATATTAAACCTCCATGAATCAAAAATTCATAACCGAAGAGTCATAATTGTCCTTGTTTGCAGTTCTTGTACATTGGTGTCTGTGGGCTTTTTTCACTGCAATACCGCAAGTGGCCACTGGAAGACATTGGAAACAAGGCTGAGCGGCGGCATCTTTTCCAGGTCTTATCGTACATCCATGTTGAAATACTCCGACAGAGGAGGTTAAATAGAAGTGGACAATAAGCTACGATAGCTCCCTTCTTTTTGGCTCTCCGTTCCTTTAAAGGTCGTCATTGTCAGGACAGTTTGCGGTTGGTAGACGGCGGTATGAATGAACCGCTGATTGTGAAGAAATAACGCTCTGCTCCAATACTATGAATGTTTATTGTCTATATTATTATATTATTATGACCCTCACAGCCTCATCAACACACATGAACCCGTCTTTTCTATTATTTTTCTCTCCAGCTCATTTTCTACTGACAAAGAGTTACCAACTATCAGAAGGATGGCGAACTCTTTCACGCGTTTGATCTCCGGACGCAACACGGCCGTGCTGTTGGCCAGCTTGGGCGCGGGAACGATGGCGACTGGCTTCCTGTTGAGCGAAAGCGGGCTGGCTGCTGAGGCGAGGACGAAGCTCTACCCTCCCAGGTAAGACAGGACGACATCAACAACCACAGATACACTAGTACTCAGATCTTTTACTTAAAGGGGACATATCATGAAAAACTCACTTTCTCAGTACTTGTGCTCGTATATCTGGGTATCTGGAGTTCCTACCAACCTACAAACTGTGAAATAAGACGACCCAGTCAGTTTTTTTGTGGGCTGTCTAGATCAGAAAACATGTGATTCAACAAGCCAATCAGATTTGGCTCCCCTTCCTATGTCACATCCGTCACCAGCCAATCAGAGCAGACTGGGCTTCTTAAAGAGACAGGCACTAAAAAGGAGCCTCCAGAGTCCGACATCAGAACTGTGCCCATAGCAATGGTCTGCTATGCATAGCAACGGTCTGCTATACATAGCAACGGTCTGCTATACATAGCAACGGTCTGTTATACATAGCAACGGTCTGTTATATATAGCAACTGTCTGTTACACATAGCAACGGTCTGTTACACATAACAACTGTCTGCTATAGAGGAATAACAAACCGTAGAACCCATGATTGACCAATCAGAATCGAGTATTCAACAAAGCCGTGTAATAAATAACATGTAATACCACAGTATAATACATATTATATTATTGTATTATTGTATTATAATTATTGATGCATTAATGTGTTCATCACTTTAATGTTGGAGCTGGTAAAGGTGGATATTATTTGATTTACTGGGTAGTTTATTCTATAATAATACATAATTTATTAGTTGATTATATATTTTGCATTAATAATATAAATCTGCAAAACAATTAAAGCTTTAAAAATGAATATAGTGGTGTAAAAAGTATAATATTTCCCTCTGAGATGTAGAGATGGAGTAGAAGTATAAAGTAGCAGAAAATAGAAATACTCAAGTAAAGTACCTCAAAATTGTACTTAGGTACGGTACTTGTGTAAATGTAGTTACACTCCACCACTGCTAACAGTGTGACATATAATGATATAAAGAATAATACGGTCCATTGTCAGTGTGTATTGTGAGAGCGGTGGATGGACGACCTTGACGAGTCAGTGAATAGTTGAAGCTCTATAATTATCAGCTTCAACAGCACAGAAACCGACTACGTGCTTCACGTCACCGGCACATTTCAGAACAATGACTCATCGCTTTGTGTTTCCACAACAGAAGCAACTGAAAGGCAGAGAGGAGTACATTTACTAAAGTACTGTGCTTAAAGGTAGTACACAGATATACCAGATAGTTTTATTTGTCAGAGCGTTTCATTTACTGATTGCTGTCAGAATGAGATGAGAATTTCAACTAATATAACAAAAAATGTATTTGAGCAAGAGTACCAACCCTGCCTTTAAGTACTTGAATGCAGTACTTGTACTCGTAGTGGAGTATTTCACAGTCTGAATGGCGTTAGTTAGTGAACGTCTGAGAGTATGAAAGATCATGAGAGGTCACCCAGCAGGAACTCTGGCTCCGTCCTGCAGGATCACTGACGCTCTCAGGTTTCATCTACATTGCCTTTCACTCACTTCCTCTCTCTCTCTCTCTCTCTCCTCGACTCTCCTTCACACAACCTCTCCGTCTCTCACCTTCTCGTCTTCACCACTACTGCACGTCTGCACAGTAATAATAATAACTTATGACCAGACACTGTGGATGTGTCCCAAGTATGCCAGAAGTTTACTTTATTTTTAGGAGAGGTTGCAATTTTGCACAATTTGTAACGATGGACGGTATCACATTTTTTATCTGTTCAAAATGTACCTTGAAGGGAGATTTAATCCTCTTATCAACATGGGAGTGGTCAAATATGCTGCTTTATGTAAATGTATGTATATATTTATTATTGTAAATCAATTATCAACACAAATCAATAACAGATATTGTCCAGAAACCCTCACAGGTACTACATTTAGCATAAAACAATATGCTTCAATCAGAACATGGCAAACTGCAGCCCAACAGGCAACAACAGCGGAGCGTTATTCAACCTCCTTCATGACCAGCTAGTATGACATGGTTGGTACCGATGGATCCATCAGGTTTTCTAGTTTCATATGATACGATATGATATCTTCACTCTCGCTTTAAAACCTGAAAGCCTGCAACAACCTAAAAACCGCAAGTTTGCGTTAATGCGTTAAAGAAATGAGCATTATCACGTTAACCTTGACGGCACTACTCTAAATGCAACGCTGCGCCACCAGAGTGCATCGTAAAGCTGCTTACATAGACAATGAATGGGAATGTGTGGAAATGACGGATCCAGTGGACACAAACCCCTTAGCACTGTTAGCTCAGCCATCGCCATGTTGAGAGCTGTGAGGAGGCAATCCCTCAATCCTAGATATGCTCTGAATTGAACACCTTTACATCTCAGTTTAACACGAGGAGGTCCACCACAAGCAGGATCATTAAACTACTTCCACTTCCTCTCCTCTCCTGCAGCTCCGACTTCCCCGACCTGAGGAAACACAACAACTGCATGGCTGCGGCTCTGACTCCGGCCATTTACGCCAAACTGAGGGACAGGGTCACCCCCAACAACTGGACCCTGGACCAGAGCATCCAGACCGGAGTGGACAACCCCGGACACCCTTTCATCAAGACGGTGGGCTGCGTGGCCGGTGATGAGGAGAGCTACGAGGTGAGAGAGGTCAAAGGTCACAGTTTGTGTCTGTAAATGTTTCAGTGTCTCCTAGAGGTGAATAAGGGTTGTTGAGGATGTTTCAGTTTGATTTACTCGTTAAAATATCTCTGAACTTTGTCCTCTGGCTGTCCAGCTGCTGAGAGAAGATAAAGAATATATGTTTTTGTTTGTTTCTTCTTTATTAAAGACTTGTGAAACCTGCAGCCTTGACTTTGCTCTCTGTTCCCTCCAGGTGTTTGCTGAACTGTTGGACCCCGTCATCAAAGACCGTCACAATGGCTACGACCCCAAAACCATGACCCACCCCACTGACCTGGACTCCTCCAAGGTGTTTACCCCACCACCCTCCATCACTGCATGACCCCTCCATCCAGCTGCTGTTCCTTCCTTTATTAAACTCTCTGTCTCACCTGTACCTGCTCCACCTCCAGATAACCAACGGCGTGTTTGATGAGAACTACGTGCTGTCCTCTCGTGTCCGAACCGGCCGCAGCATCCGCGGGCTGAGCCTCCCCCCGGCCTGTTCTAGGGCCGAGCGCCGTGAGGTGGAGCGCGTGGTTGTGACGGCGCTGGCCGGCCTACACGGAGACCTGGCCGGACGCTACTACAGCCTGGGAGACATGACGGACAGGGAGCAGCAGCAGCTCATCGACGTGAGTCTCATCTTGGTTTATAACTACACAGAAACTACAAAATAATCTGCCTCACAGACTCCTGAGATCTTAAATCATTTGTGGTGTGAAAGAACAACTTTCTCCAAGTCATAATTCGAGAATATTCAAATATTTTAGTTGATGGAGCAGCTTGTTGGGTTATTTTTTATTAGGGCTTTATATTTATTTATTTTATTTATTTTATTTATTTCATTTATTTCATTTATTTTATTTATTTCATTTATTTTATTTATTTCATTTATTTCATTTATTTTATTTATTTCATTTATTTTATTTATTTCATTTATTTCATTTATTTATTTATATTTGTATGTGTGTCGATTAATCAGTTTGAGTAATATTTTTAGTTTCATTTTAAGGGACTTTACGAGCCTAAAGAAGTGAAAGTATTCAGTATTTCTCTAGAAAAAAAAGGGATGCTTTCATTTCTTCAGGTTCCCTTTTTGTTGACCTTCCTGTTCTGATTATTTCACGCTGCGCCACACAAGGATCACTTCCTGTTTGACAAGCCCGTGTCTCCGTTGCTCACCTCGGCCTTCATGGCCCGGGACTGGCCCGACTCCAGGGGCATCTGGTGAGAAAAGAAAACCCAACCCAGTGCTGTTAGTGCTGCTAAGTCATGAGAGGAAACGCAGTACAATGCATTAGACCCACACCCTCTCCCGGTCCCGGTCCCGGTCCCGGTCCTGGTCTGTGAAGTCCTCCCTAACCTTTATTCTACTCCCTCCTCTCCACTACAGGAAGATATAGACGTTTATCCAGCACATTATAGAAGTTATAACGTCCTCTGTCTTCTACCTCCTGTTACCCCCTAACCCCCCACCACCACCTTTAGGACCACTTCCTGTTTGACAAGCCCGTCTCTCCCTTGTTGACGTGTGCCTTTATGGCCAGAGACTGGCCAGACGCCAGAGGCATCTGGTAGGGTCCGTTAGCTCTGCTGCATGTCTGCTGTGTCCCCGTTTAGACCTCCACATCCTGATCCATGCTAATATATTATATATATATATTCACTGGTGGAACGTCACTAAGCACACTGACTCAAACACTGTCTTAAGTACACATTTAAGGTACTTTACTTTCCATTTTATGCTACTTTAAAGGTATACTTTAGAGGTAAATATTGTACTTTTTACTTAACGCATGTTGGTGGAAAAAATAGCAACAGGAGATTTTGTGTTTTCCTCTTGGTGTGTATTTATTGTCCGTCATTAATGCACGTGTCTCTCACGTATTAATTCTGCCCAGACGAGCAGCATGAATATCAAAGTGTCTCTTTGAGTCATGGAGCTCTTTATTGAGTGTCTTTGGCTGCTTCTCTTCAGGCACAACAATGAGAAGACCTTCCTGATCTGGGTGAACGAGGAGGACCACACCAGAGTCATCTCCATGGAGAAGGGAGGCAACATGAAGAGAGTGTTTGAGAGGTTCTGCAGAGGACTCAAACAGGTACCGTGGAGTCTGTGAAATCATCTCAGACATGATGCAGAAACAGAGCAGTCGGGGGGTTTATGGAGACACTACAGAGCTCCAGGGACGACCAGGAAGTCAACATCACCCTGGTTCTCTTGACAAAAATCCAACGGGTCAACTGTTATCATGTGATGTCGTGTAGGTGGAGCACCTGATCCAGGAGAGAGGCTGGGAGTTCATGTGGAACGAGCATCTGGGCTACATCCTCACATGTCCCTCCAACCTGGGCACCGGGCTCAGGGCCGGCGTGCATGTGCGCCTGCCAAAACTCAGCAAGGTAACACACACACACACACACACACACACACACACACTGTAAGGTCCATTTAGTGGCTGTTCTGGAGCTTTTGATCTTCCTCAGCAGATGAAAACCAGCAGTGCATGTATCTACTAACAAGTATCCGAGCCTGATATCTCCTCTTCCTCTGAGCCATAGAGCTCCATTAAAAACACATCAATGAGCCTCACTGTGTCACAAAGCGCTATATAAATGCAAGTCTATTTACCATTTAATGATTTTCACATATTTTACTAATAAGTTTTGGACATTTTTCAGATATTTTTGGGATATTACTCAGACTTATTTCATCATTTTCTTTCAGATATTTTACTAATATTCTTCGGACATTTTTCACAAATGTTATTCCACATATTTTACTAATAATTATATTTTTCACAGGTAAAATGTGTGGAAAAAGAAGTGAAAAATTACCGAAAAATATGTGAAACATTTAAGTAAAACATTTAAAAGTGACGGCGAGTGATCTGACAAAGCGTCAGTGTGTGATGAGTTGGGAGGAGAACGTGTTGCACTGCAACACCAAATGTGGATTAATCCGCTGCTGAAAGTAGTCCCCAACAAATGCACTATTTCCTCCTTTTTTGTCTGATAAAAACTACATTGATCAGCTGTTTTAGGAAATTACTGAGCCTTTTTATAAAGCCACAGAAAGGGTCGGGAAGTATTGAGAGATGGACTAACACATTGTTGGTTTTTGGTCTTTTCCTGGGATTTGTTGACAAAGACAAAATCTAAAATATCACCACCTATCCTTTATACTCCATCTCCTGCAGAAGATTGTGTGTTTGCAAGTTCAAGAATGAACTTTCAATGTCACCTTTAGTCCACAACTTTCACAGGATCAATCAATATTAACGTTTACATATGTAAGTTACTGTTGTTGCAACAAGTTATGAATGATTGAAATCGCTGTGCAGGACGCTCGTTTCTCCAAAATCCTCGACAACCTGCGGCTGCAGAAAAGAGGCACCGGTGGCGTGGACACAGCTGCTACCGGAGACACCTTTGACATTTCCAACAACGACCGTCTGGGCAAATCTGAGGTGAGGATCAATCCGTCATGTTGCCTTTAAAAATGTTTTGTTTTGTCTTGTACAGTAACTTCATTTCATCATTTACCTCAGTTTTCAGCATCTCAGACTCATAAAAAGACAGTTTTTTGTTGCATAATCTAACTGTAACTGTGTGTGTTTGCAGGTGGAGCTGGTGCAGTTGCTGGTGGACGGGGTCAATCACCTGATTGAGTGTGAGAAGAGGCTGGAGAAGGGACAGGACATCAAGGTCCCAGCTCCCATCGCTCAGTTCAGGAAGTAAAAGCTGGACTCATCATCAGTGTTAGCAGGAGTTAGCAGCTCTCCTCCCAAACCTCACAACGCCGTCTGTCCGCTGCCACAGAGGAGGAGCACGTCTCTTTATTCCTCCTACAGAGAATACTAATCCTTTAGTGTAACTTAATCTTAGAAATTCTACCTCAAGTTTAAGGTCTTCGCTGTAACCCTGACTTCAATAAAGCCATAAACACTTTAACTGGGCTGCGTTTTCCTTCACTGATGTACGGTGAGAGCTCAACACGCTGTGGCAGTGGTGGTATTAGCAGAAATGGAATATAATATTCATAGTAAGGCTGTCAATTGATTAAAATATTTAATCACGATTAATTGTTTTTTATCTGTTCTAAATGTTCCTTAAAGGGAGATTTGTCAAGTATTTAATCCTCTTATCAACATGGGAGTGGACAAATATGCTGCTTTATGCAAAATGTATGTATATATTTATTATTGTAAATCAATTAACAACACCAATCAATGTCAGATATTGATCCATAAACCCTCACAGGTACTGCATTTAGCATATAACAATATGCTCCAATCATAACATGGCAAACTGCAGCCCAACAGGCAACAACAGCTGTCAGTGTGTCAGTGTGCTGACTTGACTATGACTTGACCCAAACTGCATGTGATGATCATAAAGTGGGCATGTCTGTAAAGGGGAGACTCGTGGGTACCCAGAGAACCCATTTACATTCACTGATCTGGAGGTCAGA
>CAKAOH010020175.1:0-24083 GCA_916701665.1 Sebastiscus tertius | reverse complement strand
TGTTTGTAAACCACTATAAAATCTTATAAAGTTGCAACTGATGATTATAATACATTGCTAAATGGTAAATAAATACTTTGTAAAGCATCTATAAACATTATTTTGATAGAGAGTTAATACTTTGTCAATGGTTAATAATTGGTTTCTGGTCCATCCATCTGTGTAATGCTTATAGATGTTTTACAAACGACTTTTTAAAGGTTTACAAATCATTTGGTATACATTAAGGAAGACTTATTACACGGCTTTGTTGAATACTCGATTCTGATTGGTCAATTATGGCGTTCTGTTACGTGTTTATAGCAGACCGCTGCTACGGGCGCAGTTCTGATCTTGGACTCTGATGGACCGTTTTTAAGTCAAATTATTGATTTCTTAAGTAAGTAGCCGTGTAATAAGTGAGATAATGTACAGCTAGCGTGACATTGTTGTGAAATAAACTCATTCAAGGCGATGCTGGGCTTCCTGTCGGGGTCCACCGCGGTGTGCCACATCGCCCTGTCGGGGTTTATTTCACAACAATGACCGGTTGGCTGTTCATTAGGCCTGACTTAATATGGTATATAAAATATTACAATGTGTGCAACAATAAACTGTAAATAAATACTTTACCAATGTAATCAGAATGTAATTATTATCATCTCTTATCAGCTATGATACAATATAGAATTTATGAACTAATCATTTCATATTACACAAACTAATGATACATTTACTCATGAATAAATTATATAATATTAGTTTATAATATTATATATTATATTATATATTATGATAAATCATAGCATTACTAACAATTAGAAAACATTATTAATTATCATTCATTGTCTGTTAACAGTAAAGTAACTATTAACTCAGTTTAATTAACTATCAATTTACCATTTATAAATGATGGGTATTATAAAGTGTTACCCAAAATCCCAGTTGACACTTCTTCATCTCCTCAGCATGTTAATATCTTTCTCCAAAAAACTGAGATGTAGCATCCAGCCATGCAGCACAACTCATTTAAATATCACATTACAAGCCGGGATAAACAGTAATGTTGAAATTGCTGAATCAGCCAATAGTCAGTTCTTGAGAAAACCAGCAATGTTCTCCGAAAAAAAAATACTACATGAAATCAATATACCTTCTTAAATCTATCAAATATTACACAATACTAGAAAATGCAGTGTAATTGGATGTAGTAAATGTTACAACACAGCTTACGCATGAATTCTCAGAGCTATACACTCGCCCACAAATTCATGAGTGAATTGTTGACTCACCTGCATCCAAAGCAAATTTGTATTTGTGTCTCGTACGGCGGAACACGAACCAAACTGTATCGCAGAGAATGCAAACATTCCCATCCCTTCATTTTCCAGCACAGTCGGTGGATGACATGACTGCTTAAGTAGCACAGTACTGTACCACAAATAAAAAAGTGTGTTGTCCCAGCTATTCAAAGTGTAAAGAGGCTGTACTTCAACTAGTGGTGTAACGGTGATTCAATACCAATTCCAGTCAAAGCGCACCTCCTTCCTACAGAGCCCAGTAATAATATTGTCAAATCATATTTTGCTTTTTGTGAGTTGTTTAGTGTAACTTTAACTGACTAGTGTAACAAAATTCAATCAAATTGAAATTGTATTCAAATCGGATCGTGGCAGACTTTGTAATATCAGCAAATATCGTATCATTGTCCAAAGAATTGATATCATACTGTGATGAGCAGGGTCTGAAATTAGCATCTGCCACCCACCAAATGTGGGTGGATTGTCGGCAGTGGTGGGTAAAATCATCAGACAGGCAGGGAAACAGCTAGGGATGGGAATAAAGACAATCGATTCTTCTGCATTGATGCTTTCCGACAGTTATGCATGATGAAACGGCATACGCATGCACCAAGTTTCAGTTTGTTTGGGATCGGAGCCATGGCGGAGAGAAAAAAAACACGCTCAAAAGCATGGCGCTACTACTAAACCTGGCGGACGCAACCTGTTTTTGTCTCTGATAATGCTATATTGTGATCCAATCCGCGTACTTCTGTACTTACACTCACTATTTTGAGTGCATAAGTGTGTTCCAACTGGGAAGTACGGCAAAATGCAGTATACTCAAAGTACTCAAGTACTGTTGTACTCAAAACGGTCAGATCTTTGAGTGTGGAACGCTGGACACTTTCCACACTCATTTGCCTCCATCTTGGCTACGTAGCGGAAGGGGCGGAGCCACGACCATTATTCAAACAGACGTAGATAACAGAATAAAGCAATACAATACGTAAACATACCGGTGCATTTTCAGCCAACAGGAGGACACATCGTAGGCATACTACGATGTTGGAAACGTAATTTCAACTCTGTTTTATTTTTTTTTTTTTCAGAAGATATTTTGGCGGATAGCGAGCCGCGGTCAAATGTTGCGATCGTCATTTCCGGTCAGTGCGCCACAGAGTATTCAATTTGAGACGATCCTACCCCGTTGAAATTTACGCATTACTCAAGTGAGTACAGAGTGCACAAAGTGCACTACATTGAAGTGTACTTCTGGAAGTACGTGGATTGGAACACACTGCTAGTTAACGTTAGCTGTTAGCAGCCAGTGGGCAGCATTATGATGCGGTCAAGCTCTATTCAGTAAAAAATAGTATTGGGCGAAGGTAAATTCTAACTTTATGTCATGATGTGTTCAAATGTAATCTCATAAATTTAAATTTTTGACGCGAAACTTGAATAAATACAGTTGTTTGAAGGAGATCTTTTCACAGCAATGTAAAATAGGGAATTATGACCTGTTTAACTTCCTAACACTAGCTCTAAGCAGCTTATAGTACATCATTTAAACTACTGATATCACACAGTACCCTCCCACCCTCAAAATACAGGGCTCCCAGGAAGCTACGGCCTAATTCAAACACTGGAATTTATCATGCATATAATATTTTGTGTAAAATTTAACAAACACGGAATGACATCAGATCTAAAATGTGATTATTATTAATCTATGTTTAGCGCATACATTTCAAAAGTAGTAGATCAAATTTCTGAGTGGCAGACAAAAAAAAAAAAATACTTGCCTGCCACATTGGCAGGCAGTGAACATGATTATTCCAGACCCTGGTGATGAAACTTGGGATTTATACCCTCTAACTTTAACCTGAGTTGTGTCTTAACCCAGCCCAGTGAGACCAGACCAAATGAATGGGATCTGGTCAGGCTGTCACCGCGATCTTTCCCCTCTACACATGTCACTATTGGCTCCCACACTGGGATGCTTCAGAAACATTAAGGCTTTGAAAATACAGATGGAGAGGGGGAGTGAGGCGACATCAGTTTAAGCCATGACCTGGAACTAATTCTGCGCATTAGCTCAATTTCACCGGGCTTGTGTTGCAGAGTGCCGATTGCAACAGGGGAATAAAGTTCTGCTGCTAAATGGTAACATGCTGGGGCCAAAAATGAAAAAAAAACAAACGCTGTAGTTTCTTGTTTATAATCTCGTACGCATATCCTATGATTGCAGAATCTTGCCACACGTGCAGTTTTTGGAACATCAAGCTGAGTTTCACTCCAGTTCAGGTTTTTATTCGCATTTCGATGTTACGCCAGACTTGTCTTTCCCAAACATCTTCAACCTTTTTCCCTTATCTGAGCGATAATAAAGAACACCCACACCGCGCTGACCCAAAAGATCCAATCTGCTCACACAAACACCTGAGGGAAAAGTGGTGTCATTGACAGACAACGTGTGTGTGTGTGTGGATGTTCTCTCATTTTCCTCGACACACACACACACACACACACACACACACACACACACACACACACACACACACACACACACACACACACACACACACACACACACACACACACGTTTTCGTCTGAGAGAGAAAAGACGGGGTGTAGGATTACAGGTCTCCCTGGTGATTTGGCTCTTTAGTGGTGTCCCTATTTCTGGGAGGCAGTGCTAAATGACCTGCGCTCCGCTGCTACAGCGCAACACGCGGGCTTGCAGGAGATTCACTGCTCCCAAAAGCCACTGTCTATCAGTCTTGATTCTCCTGTCCCGACTCCATCATCCTTAAGAGTGTCATACTGGATCTCTTTGCTTTTTTTGTTTTTCTACTTAATCAGACTCCATCTTCATCTTCATTCCATCCCAGTCACCCTGGTGGATATGGCTCTTTCAGGATCAATCATGACCTTTTGAGGAACAACAGATGTGTTTTCTAAAACACACTTTGAGATGCTGCAGCTCATTCCCGTTAGCTTTTTATTTTTTATCTCCTACAGCATTCGCTATGTACTCCACATACCGTGCTGCATCAGAGCACTCTCAAGATACCCAAGTCTAATTCTCACTTTCCCACCCCTTGGAGTCCTTGAGCAACGGTTCCTCCGCCTCGCTATGACCCAGGTAGATAAGGCTCCAACAGTACACACATCTCTGAAGCCATCTCGGTGTTTTCCTGCTCACCCCCTTTGAACTGTCCCCCTTCCGCGAGCCATGCACTATCCTCCCAGAGACATGCAAAATGCCTCTCATACGATCCATCTCCCCCTCGCCTTCTTCCTCTTGTGGAAATCAGCTCTTCCTCTCATCTCTTTCCTCCCCAGCCATCCCGGTAAACAGCAGGTTACACGGCGCTCAGAGGTGTCTGGAGGTTAGTGATGGGTGGATGGAAAGTTCATCTGCACTGCTGCTCTGCACCAGCAGCGCCGAGGCAATCCCTGACTCTGCTCTAAATTAGGATTCATGAGAGTGCAGCAGCCTATCCTCCTGCTAAGTCCATAAATCATAACATCTCTTTCACACCCCCCCTCACCCCCTCCCCCCAATCTCCAAAGCAGCTAAAGATAAGTAATAATGGCCTTCAGGACTGAGGTTATCTAGGTGGAGAGGGTGTGCTTAAGTTATCGAGATACGAGTTAAACTTCATGTGGCACAAGCACATTAAAAATATGAGTACAGAATTGAGATGTTTCATTTGCTTACCTAATGCGGAGGCAGCAGGATAATCAATATTTTACCTGAGGCTGAAACCTGATAAAGGCAATCAAGCTCCATCTGGTTCGGTAAATGCTGGGCTCATACATATTTTAGCCAATGGATTTCCATCACTTTTCCATGATTTTGAACCAATTTTAATTTTGCAATTTTGGTCTATATTAACCCTCTGAGACCCACAATAGACACATTTTTGTTTTTTTTAGGGTATACAGGGGGGTCTTTAGGGGGAGATAGCCGGTCAACAGTAGATGTCACATAGAAGTGGTGTACATCATCTGAAAGCTGGGAACCTGAACATTATTTGAGATGCAGCACTGTGTGTCAAGTTGTTCTTGTCATAAATCATAAATAAAATAAATCATGACAATGTATAAGGGCTTAGAACATTATGACAGAAGTATACGATGATCATCCCCTTGCTCTATTATGTCTCATACGTTGTTGCAGCATTCTGGGGTTGATAGCATTTGTCACACGGATCTGGTGTTGAATTGAACATTTTTTTTACCACTTGAGAATCAATAAAAATGATCAATATCCCTCCAAAATACCATATTAAGTCAACAGAACACCACAGAAAAAGTCATGCTGTGATTTGGTATCCAAAACCTTTGACATTTGGAGATTTCTGCAAGAATTGCATTTTTCGGCAATTGGATGACGAGCATGTCTGTTGTGGAAATTGCTCATAAACCCTCTAATTGCCAATCTACCTAGGAAAGCCATCCATCCTCTAAGTGCTCTAGGTCTCTAGGTTGTGGTTGTAAAGTTTCATGAGGCTGTGATTATTCTAGAGGTCACCACAGGTCATTTTATACAGTGAGGTAAAATTACAAAGAAATGGTCTCACTAAAATAAAATGGCTATTATGGGGACTAACATCGTCACACATGAATACAATTGGGCTCATTGGACCCATAAGAGTCTCAGATTTACAGTCATATACATTTTTTATGCAATTCCAAGACTGTTAAGGAACCCCAGTATGCAGAAATATTGAAAACTATCATTTTTAGAATAGGCGAAAATAACACATTTATAATGCATGCTAAAAACTGCATGTTTTCTTCCCAAACTGCAAGACAAGTCTATAAGGGGAAAACTCGTGGGTACCCATAGAACCCATTTTCATCCATATATCTTGAGGTCAGAGGTCAAGGGACCCCTTTGAAAATGACCATGCCGGTTTTCAATCACAAAACTTTAGCCCAACTTTGTAGCGTTGTTTATCCTAGTATGATATGACACCAATGGATTCCTTGTTTTTCTAGTTTCAAATGATACCAGTATCTTCACTCTAGCATTAGGACTGAGCCCGCCACAGCCTCTTAATAATTTCTCTTGTTTACCTTGATGATGAGCGTGAACCTTTGATACAAGTCCCTGCTGATAGGCTGCAGAACACGCAGCTCTGCAGTAGTTCTGTTCAAGGAGAAATAGTCTGGATACGTGCTTGGATGACCTGCAGTAAAGAATGAGAACATTCACAGATTTGGATTCAGTGCACTTTATGATAACATCAAGAGCATTCAGAAGTCAAGTCGTGGCATGCCGACCGAGCCAAAGAACTTTAAAGGTGTGAAATCAATCAAAGGCGTGTGATAAACCTACCAACAAGGATGTAGTAAAGAATGCTTGGTCTGTCTGACGGGGGCTGTATGTTTCTGTCCATGTCCACGGCCCGGATTACAGGGGTCACATTCAGCGGGTTCAGTTTGCTCTGCAACAAGGAAGGGGAGGGGGAGTCAGTCAACAACACAGCAAGACAATCAGATGCAAATCTGTTTGTTTTCCGTTGACTGTGTACAGTAGTTGTAGCCCGTAGTTGCACACATAATGTCTCCTAAAGTAACTTTGAGTGCGTCATTATGCAGAGACGAGAATTTCAGTGTCTTATGAAACGGAAACTTCCTCTTAGAAAGGATATCATCAGCCCTGGAAAACATATTGTGTGTGCTATATATCAAGATGTTGGCTGCTGTACAATCTTATGTGACGTGTTGTATATCACTTGCAAACTGTGCCCCTCCAGATAAAAACAGCTCTATAGAGAAACTGCCATGGACTCTCTTCCTGGCCCATTAAACTGTTTTCAGGTTTTACAGGGGGATGAAAGGAGCTGCTGCGATTGGGCATTCCTGAAGACTCAATATAGAGTGCTGCAGGAATGAGTCCTAAAACCCGGAAATGAGTTAGCATTTTGGCACTTTCGGTTCCCTCGTCTCAAAGTCAATAGGTTTTTTGAATGGTTATAAATGCCTGAATCAAGGTCTGTGGTTAATACAAGCTTAAGAGATTTTAATGATTTGTTCTATGATATAAAATATGACAGCAAATATCCGACTCATACATTTTGAAGCTTTTACGGGTCTTAAAAAAGATGGTTTGCGAACAAGTGGATAAATGAGGCTACTAAACGCCATCACGCCGACTCTGCATTAACACATCAAAATTCATAAACGTGGTGTTTGTGAAGATTATCTAGCTGAACAAAAGTATCATGCACGTTTGTTTGCCACAGAGCTTATTCATTGCAATAATCCCTGAGGGAACCAGGGTGATGCTAACTTCCTGTTTGGCATCATCCCTGCAGCACACTATTAAGGCACTGACACACCAAGCCGACAGTCGGCCCTCGGACAGTTTAGGGCTGTCGGTGAGCGTCTGTCAGCCTAGTTTTTGCGGTCTGTCGAGCACCGTTGGCTCTAGTCTGCCTGTGTTGACGTTTTTTCGGCCGATTCAGCATGTTGGATCAGCGGTGGAGCCTGTTGGTGAATAAAATCACTCTAATTAACTGTTCAGCTTAAGCAAACCAGTGCATGAGAAGAGAAACGGACGTGAGGAAAGCAAGCCAAGGAGTAAAGTCGAGGGCAAACCCAGAAGGCTCTTTTTCATCTTCAGCTCATCTGATCGTTCCAATACACGGATATTTTCACAACGACATGGCCATCTAGAATTAAGCTAAGTGGTGGGTGAGAGTGGCGTGAAAATGGTCGGCGAATGCCGTTTCATGTATGTGTCATAACAACGGCTTGTATATCCGCAGTCCACAGCCTTCCAGTTTCCCTTTTTTGAATGACGAATACAGACTACCGCCACCTGCTGGTAGTGAAAGTTATTTCATCTCACGCAGGCGCAGAACGTACAGTAGCCTATGTGCTAACTGGCTGTAGCCTTTGCAGTGTGTTCAAGTGCAACTTGTCGGCCAAGACAAAGGCGACTTGAGGTGACGCAACAGTCGGCCTTCATCGTCGCTAGTTCCTTGATGTCGGCTTGGTGCATCTGGGCTTTTAGGATTTGTAAAAGAAACAAAAAGAGTATTTCTGGTATCCAATTAAAGAACCAAATTCCTGTTGTAGGCCAGTGCCTTAACATAAGGCATAATCCAGCACACTGGCCAATTATAAGGATATCTAATTAATAAGCCAGTGCTATTAGATCTATTTCTCATCAGCATGCTTCTAAATGTGCCTAATAGAGCTGCACATCAAGGATAATCTGTTTGTGGTGCTGTTGGCTACTTTTTCCTGCTCATGCATACTCAGACATCATCAGCACTAATTGCTCAGCTCTACCTCTACACTTTTGCACCGACATATGGCTAAGTGGGAATATGTTTAGCGCATCACATTTCAGAATACCTCTACGTATGCAAAGTGTCTCCATATGGCTGATACAGTATGTATGCTAAGAGGCCTGTGCTAAACTTCCTTAGCATAGACAGACACATGGCTAACAGCTCTCTGGCAGGAAGAATCCCTCCCTGAGGGGGGCATATTTATATCCCTCAGCTCTGGAGTAATCCTTACACCCCTCCCTTACCAGCCCTCTCGCTTTTTACAATGTCTGGAGGTGCGCTAAATCAAATCCCCCTAGCTCTGCACAATGATGATTAGCTATAATACCCTCCTCCAGCAGTCATTATCCAGGGGACTCCAGAGCCCACATTATATCCCCCCCAGGGCAAAAAATAAATACAGATCAACTTAATAATGCCTGTCTAGCCATTGTGATTAATTACAATACACTCATCAATTACGAGAAGACAAATCTCCCCGTGGACAGATATGTTAGCATAATGGTTACACTGCAGAATGGAGAAAAATCTGACACCAGCAGAAAAAAAACTGACTGAAAATTGCAAAGCTAATGTAGGCCATTCCTAAAACAGTTATGAAATTAAACTGCACACTGTTTAAGGAAAGTAAAAGAAGGAGAAGGCAAATGTTATGAATCAGACTTAATACACTGGCAATATTTTTCGAAAAACTTTAAATGTAGAGAGGAGACATCGTATTGAGGGTAATGTAACCATATACATACAGTAAAGGGAAATGTAACAAAACTGTAACATCAGATTTGTTTATGATTTTGAAATAGATTTTTGTAATGCCGGAATCTATATATTTGCTTCATTTAAGTCGATGCGGAGGGGAAGGAAGTTACCGCTTTTATTGTTGTAGTCTGAGTAACGTGACGTCATATCCGTTCCGTATCCGTCAACCAAAACAAGCCACAGCCAGAAATGTCTTTATTCTGTGATTTTTGGGCTGCTGGAATATATTATTACTGATATGTTTGACTTCAGGACATCTCTTTCACACATTTTAACTGTATTCATTTAGATATTTTCCAAAGTACCAGTCCCTTGAAGTGTATGATTCAACTTTTTCCCATGGTCTAGTGTTAAAAAAGTGAACAAAAAATGCAATAAATCATAATATCAAATCACAATACTTGTAGAATCGCAATACTTAAAAATCGCAATACATATCAAATCAGCACCCACGTATAGTGGTAGTATCAAATCGGGAGCTAGGTGTATCGTCCGAGCCCTACTATTGGCATGAAGCTTTCATAAGATGCAACTAGAGGAAGACAATTAATCGGTGCCGATAGGATGTTGTACAAACTATCGTTACCGGCGGAACTAGGCTCTTATAGTGGCCGACGGCTGGGCAGGCGCCACCAGTCACGCAGGGACGTACATCACCGTTTTGCATCTCCCCCACAAGGTAGAGGGGGAGAAAAAAAGTTATCTCTCGAATATACACCGATCAGCCATAACATTAGGACAGCATGGGCACCCTGATCGGCGTGCCGCTACGCAGCCCCATACGCAACAAACTGCAATGCACTGTGTGTTCTGACACCTTTCTGTCGGAACCAGCATTAACCTTTTTAGCAATTTGAGCTACAGTAGCTATTTTAGTGGATCGGACAACACGGGCCAGCCTTTGCTCCCCACGTGCATCAATGATCCTTGGGTCTGACCCCGTCGCCGGTTCACCGGTTTTCCTTCCTTGGACCACTTTTGGTAGGTCCTGACCCCTGCACACCGGCCACATCCCACGAGAGCTGCAGTTTTGGAGATGCTCTGACCCAATCATCTAGCCATCACAATTTGGCTTGCCCATTTTTTTCCAACACAAAGTTTAAAATTCAAAATGTTCACTTGCTGCTTAATATATCCCACCCACAGCCAGGTGCCATTATAACAAGATAGTCAATGTTATTCACTTCACCTGTCAGTGGTTTTAATGTTATGGCTGATCGGTGTATAATGCAACACTATCAGCTCTTTTTCCCAGATACAAGACAGAGAGGGAGGGAGGAAAATAAATCATTCACTGTTACTTTAACTTATTTGGTGTTCTCTCTTCCAAATAATCCGTCCACGTAAACATCCATTCATCAAATGAAATCGCACACTTAAGGATCCACTTTACCTCAGGAATATGCAACGAACAATAATGATTTGCAAGAGTGGCATTCAACAATGTACAAGACGCATAACAGAATAATCCTGGTCAGTCATACTGTAAACCACAGCACGGCGCATCACCCATTGTAAATAAATAGAACATTTTCCAATGATAAAATCCACCAAATCACACTTCAGTATATTCTCTTACGTATTATCAAATTCTGAGTGACAAAAAACTGATTTATTAAAAACGGCGGATGCAAAAGTAGCCGACTAGGCTGCTGCAGAAATGTATCGGCCAATTGATCGTCTTTTCCCTGTTCTAAATTATCGTTATTATATCGGCTTTTAAAAATCCACTATCGGTCGACCTCTAGGGGAAACCGTGCAGCAGCAGAGAGACGGAGAGAAAGGCCAACATTTTCTCACACTAATGAAAAAGCTTTGGTTTGTGCAGCCGGTGCTCCCAGGTCCTGCATACTTAGCAGTCTGCAAACCTTTTATCATAAATTATACATTACATGGGCAAACTCTGAATGGAAAGTCTGGACAAACAACTGTGACGCACTATGGCAGCTCCCTTTCAACCACAGCTACAGATGCACACACACATGCAGCACATGCACATACATGTATGCATAGACTTTTGATTTTGCTTTGAGACATTTGATTTTCTCAACCAACCTAAACAGCGTCTGTTGTGTTATTATTGCAGGCTTCTGTGTTATTTAATCTCTCTCTCTCTCTTTCTCTCTCTCTTTCTCTCCCTCTATCTCAGTTCAATTCAATTCAGTTCAATGTATTCGAAACATGTCAACCAAGTAACCCATATTTGATTCAGTCTTTTCCCAATATTGCTTCAGAGCAGAATTCTCAGCTGTGTGTACCCTATAATTTCACCACGCTTCACTTGGTAGTGCTAATGAAACAATAAATTTCTTTGCCAAGCTACAACTAACAAAAACAACAAAAGAGCTTGGCACTTATTTGTAAAGCAATTCCACATATTAGAGAAACTGCAATGCTCTGACATTACAGTGAAACTTTTACATTAATAACATATACTGCATAAAACTGAGAGAAAATAATTACAGGTCTGCAAATATAAGTCTTTTATTCGATCAAGAGCTAAAACAAAGACAAGGACATTCACACATTTTGCAACTCTGGTGTGGTTTGTTTGTGAACGCAGTAATCGTACTCTGGTGCAGACTAAAACAACTATTTCCAAGCAAACCAAAATGCAGAACGCCTGTGCGGGCATTTGTTGAGATGGACAAAGGTAAATGATTTACATGAGTGGGAGAGAACGGATTTGGACTTCTGGAGAAGTCAAATGTTTACTTGACATCTGGGCCGAAGAGAACATACAGAATATGCTAAATAAAGCCCATTTAAATAGTGACATTTAGCCTATGAAATCATTCGAGAAGGGAGAAGGGAGGGTTCCATGCTCACAGTAGATCAGTGCCAAGTCAAAGTGCAAAAAACTTTGATAGCAATATATCAAAGTCCACAATTTCCTGCATGGAAGTGGCAGCACTCGAGACAAAAAAAGATAAACTTGTAGGGCCCTTTGATTTCCGCAATGCGGAAAACACGGACGAAATCGCAGAATCTGATGATAAAAATGGAATTAGGTGTAAAACACGGAATATCGTGGAGTTTGCCGGAATGTGGATGCAATCTATGAAAATCAGGATTTTCTCTGCCATTATAAGCGTTTTTTCACAGCACCTAAGCCAATTTAATAGAAAAACTATGCCGCTATGTTTTGGTTTCATTTCTGGGCACGCTGCTTCTCTCCTCTGCTCTCTGTGTCGTGTTTCACTGACGGCTCAGCTCAACTCAGCTCAGCTCCGACAGGTCCTCTCAGACGAGTAGTTCACACTACACGTCTTTGGGCCTGATTTTCCACTCGCCAACAGTTTTTGGAGCTTTCTATCAAAAGCCCTTGCAGGATTAATGTGTGACCTGTCGGGGAGCTACAGCCATCGAGAGTGCAAGACACGGGTTGAGGGGAAACCTGGGGGAGGGGTCACCTGTTAGTCATCCAAAAAAAGGGGGAAATTCAACACTAACAGCTACATTTTGAGCACTTTATTTTTTTTAAAAGATGGAATATTTTGTTTTATATCTGTATTGAAGCACTTGTGTTACATCAAATTCATTGATATTAATTAAATTTTGAATAGTTTCTTAAGAATTGTTGACATTTTATTAATCCACCACATGATTAGACACTTTTTTGTGATGATAAGATGTGCTTAAATCCTAAAACACAGAATTCAGAACAGAATCTGTAAAAAATAAAACGTATTTCATAGGACCCTAAAGTCACCCCTTTTTTTTAATTTGGACTTTATTTTGTGCATTGTGAAACCAAACCAGACTAAATAGCAAACAAACAAAAAGTATCAATTTCACTCTGATCCGGACTAGTCAAACGGACTATGGCTTGTGAAAGCACCCTAATTCAACCTCTTATACTGTGTCTTTGGACGGTGGGAGGGAACTGGAGGAGGACCCACGTGATGATGCAGAAAACATGCAACTTTCTCAAACCTTCCTGGTTTGAGAACACCACAATGCCAACCTCAATCCAGACCAGTCCGCTAAACCTGATCAAATCAAATCAAAACTACTCCGGTCCAATCCAATTCAATTCAATGCAGCTCAATCCAGTCCACTCTAGTCTAGTCTAGTCTAGACTGCTGATGAGGACTGTGTTATACCCCTCAAACCCCTCAAACAAGTGAGCAAGTAGACCTTGAGTTGAGATTGTTTTGTCATCTGCTGTTTCCAAGGCCAACAATAAACAGAATCATAAATCAGCATCAACCTATATGAGAAGTTCCAGAGCTGCTCTGAATTTATGGAAAGTTTATCAGACTGATGATGATCATGTGACGATGATCAAAACCTCCAAAACATTACTAAACTGAGCTTGAGGTGAGATTGTTTTGATTAGCCTAGTCTAGTCCAATACAAAAACTCAGCACAGTCCAATTCAGTTCAGATCTTTTCATGCATGGAAATACACAGTGGATATAGATTTCTACAGAAAATAGATTAAGTGTTTGTAGATCTACATATAATTTATCTTTATCTCATCTCCCTCTGTATTTTTCTTGCTTGTATGAATTCCTGTAGTGTTTGGCAGTCATCCCAGGTCAGCTCAGCCTTCAGCTCTAATTGCTCGTCCAACAGACCAGAAAATGCCCCTGGAATTACCATGCTGAGACACAACAGCGAAGCTTACTGTGCCTCTAGGTGTGGAGGCAAAAACAAGGTGTAAGCGGACAATTAGGCTATTTAACAGGTCTGGCATAGTTTAACATTTAGCAGGGATGTACAGTACATACAGTACGCAGCACAAAATGTATCACACATCTGAATCACGCGGCACACTGAACACGCACACACAGGATGACAGGAGATAAAAACACAACCTACGTGCATGAAGAAACAAATATGCACATAGTATTAACAGGAGGAATCTTGTTAACATGACCTTGTGGAACAGCAGCGTGTTCACAGTTGCCTGTCTACCTGGTTCTTACCGGTTCAGTGAATTCAGGGATAGCAACACGGTAGGTGAGGGGGTTGCAGTCGCGGGTGTTGTTCACCAAAATGCAAGGCAGGAACATAGGGCCCAGGTCGTCTCCGTCCAGAACGTCCACAGTCAGGGTCGTGGTGGCCGTTCGTCTGTTGGGGGGGTACGGAGCGCGGTCCTGGAGGACGAACAAATGATTTCAATTTCAATCTTCAAAGTCCCAGGCGAGTCGTTGCTTCGTGCACTGGGGCTACAAAACTGCTCGAGCTAAAAATCAATAGAACATGTTAAAACCATGACAGATCTCTGCGGCTGTTCTTCAGCATATATTACAGTGGTGGCCGTTATGGAAGCTCACAGTCACGCATTAATTCGGCTATTAATCTTCCATTTCTTTTCAGGAAAGCGTACTGGAACACATTTTCTTCTGCTTTAAGTAGAACATTATTAAACTAAGTTGAACAGAGCAAAAACTGTATCTTACTAGATAAAACTAATGTTGACAAACTGCATAATTTGCAGTTGAAAAAAGATAATTAAACTTGTGAAAATACACAATTTAAAAATAGGTTTTAGGAGCATTTTGATACAAAACAGCCAAACTACAATATAAATTATCTTTTTAAAAACATAATGTTAGATTAAGTTAGCTGCTTTATTTGATTTATGTTTTGCTACATAATAAATAAATCCATATCCTTGGCAGAGAGCTTGTCAACTATTACTCAGGTACTAGTACTCCCATTTGTCCATATATTTGTATGGAAGAGATGACATGATGCAAACAATAAGCCCATCATCAGAGCACTTCAAACCAGATGGAGTAGTATGGCTATTTTACATTCCACTTAATCTTTTCTTATTAAGCATTTGATTCTTGGCAATAAAGTGTGTCTTTTCAGTAGCTATCCTTTAAAGGTCCCCCCCTTGTGGTACTGTTGCTTCCCAGAGTGGTACCCTGAGAAGTGAGCAGCACGCCACTTCAAAGATCCGCGCTGTTAGTGTAATTGAACTCTTGACACAAGCAGCAGAGAGTTCTAGTAAATACCATGTCTTCCTTTCTTTCTTTCTTTCTTTCTCTACTCTGACGTCCTCTTGCAAGAGAAAATAAAAAAAAAAAAAAAAACATCCCTGGAGGACCTCTTCGCCAGAGTAAAGGGTTAAGTCTTTTGCTCCCTCATGCAGGAAATGGAGACAATAGGAGATGGGTTAACTGATAAATGCTTATCTGTTCTGCAGTACGTCCATTTGATAGTATAGAACAGTCATTCCCAGAGCCTGGTTTCGGGACCCACAGGTGGGTCCCAGGAGATTTTATTAGGGTCGCCAAACAAATTGAACTCTGGTTAACTGTGCAAATGTATCAATTGGTCTCATTTGTATATGTTTTCAATAACACATGCATAAAACAAAGTTGTGATTCATCAATAATTCAAGATAGTATTGGTGAGGAACATTCATTTACGAAGAAATTCACTCTTCTCACGATTTATAGATAAGGCCTATTGTGAATCGGGTCACGATGGTTCGGGAAACACTGGTATAGAGTACTCCAGGGATGACATATTTTTGTAGGCCAACCAGAAGATAGCATCGCCCTGGTTCCCTCGACAAAAAGCCAATGGGATTTTTCCATTGGGTTTAATGATAATTAAGATCTCTTAAGCATGTGTTAACCACAGACCTTATTTCAGGCATCAAACTAAAGGCCTATTAAAAAGAAACATTGACGTTGGGGGAACCGGAAGTGCTAAAATGCTCACTCATTTCCAGGATTTAGGACTCATTTCTGCAGCACTCCTCAGAGTGTAATATTAGACCACTGCATAAGGGAAGTGATTATTTAATCAGTGATCGGGAAGTGATTATAATAATGTGAATTATGATAACTGTTGCTTGTTTTTTGTTTTGTAAAGAAAGGTTCTGTATATTGAGACTCTCAGCTTTCAAAAAAAAAGGTTCTGAAGCATCCAACACTGCTGATGTAGGAATGGGGAACTCTTAAATCCCAGCCTGGGTGTTTCTCTTAATTGAAGTCAAATTCTTGGCCAGTGGCTTTGCAGTAGCTCTTGGTCAAAAGACATTTACTGCCTAATGGTTTAAGGTAAGGACTAGGGAAAGAGCATAAAACCGCCTTCATCATAACTCATACTGACATCATTGGGATTACTTGTTTTACAATATTTTCACAGGCATGTTGCCCCGTGAGAGTGTGAAGGAAAAGTCCCGCCCTCAAGTAAAATCCATAATTACGCATCCGTGAATTCATTTGGATATGCAAAGCTGCTCTGGTATATACAGAGTACAGACAGTTATCTCAGAATGTCTCAAAGACAGCTTCAATCACTTTTAATGAAAAAAAAATAAAAAAACGTAAGTTAAAAAGAACCCCTAGAGGGTTAAATCCTCTCTGCTTGATATTGCTGACCGTGAGCGATTTCTGAATTAGTATTAGTTAAATGTGAGTTAAAGAGTTTGTTTGTGTGATGTCCTTACTGACTGCCAACTGAGGAATCTCTAATTACTTCTCGTTAACATGTGAAAAGGGAACAAGAATCCCTCTTATGATTGGTAAAAACTGAAAATGAAAAGGATGATTTGCTAAATGATGATTACATATCAAAAAAAGAGAGAGAGAGAGAGAATATACACCAGGGGCCGTATTCACAAAACGTTCTGAGAGTACTCTAAGAGAGCTACTTAGCCTAAACAATTCTAGCAAGGAGTCCTAGCTTAGGAGTGATTTAGGAAACTTCTCAGAGCAACTCTGAGCAAGGAAGGTAAAAGAAACCTTTACCGGAGTGAGGAGGTGTGGTTGGCAGGTATGATACATTCTTTTAAAAAAGTGTGATTGGTTGATGCACTCTGATGCAAAATGCACTCTTAAGGGCTGAGCCATAGACTGTATATAAAGATGGACGACACGTCTCCATTTCTTGGTCCAGGTCCTTGGTCCAGGCAGCCAATTCAAATCAAGCAAGAGGCGGACTTTACCACTAACTTTACCACTTCCTTCCTGTTTAGATTCCGGGAGATGTGGTAGGGCTAGCTAGCTAGTTAGCTGTTAGACTGTGAGAGCGAAGGGGGAATTCATATCTCATGTTGTGATGGTTTCATGTAGGCTAATGTCTTTGAGAGCAGTCTTGCTCCCCAGGCGCATCAGCTGTTTTGCCCTCGGGCGTTTTTGAAGCGGCGGCGCATGTATCGACGTGCGATCTGTGTGATCAGCCCCTTAATGATAATGGGCATACGGTAAATGGACTTGCATTTATATAGCGCTTCTAACCACTCAAAGTGCTTTACACCCATTCACACACCCATTCATAGACTGATGACAGAGGCTGCCATTCGAGGTGCCAACCTGCCCATCAGGATCTAATCTAAATACTCATTCACACACCGATGGCACAGTCTTCGGAAGCAATTTGGGGTTAAATGTCTTGCTCAAGGACACTTCCAAACCGAACCGCCGACCTTCCGATTGATGGATGACCTGCTCTACCTCTGAGCCACAGCCGCCCCAAGAAAAAGCATAGAATGGACAGGGAAATCGATAGGCCTAATCATAATCATAATAATAATAATAATAATAATAATAATAATAATAATAATAATAATAGTAGACAACAATATTTAGAAAGCAATTTTCGAAAACAAGTATACAAAGTGCTTTACAGACATAAAAATACAGTTTTCTGTGCCCTCTCTAAACACAAATTAGAGAATTCAATACAGCCAAGAAATAGAAACATAGATAAAGACAATGAATACAAATCTGGAGAATAAATCAATGAATAAAAGCATAAAACAAAAAGAAAACTGTAATTAAAAGCCATTTTACAAAAAAAATATTTTTTAGATTTAGTGAATAGTATTTTATGTAAAGAACATCTCTGTTGACCAAATTGTAAAACATACTTTAAGGTAGCCTACAAAATGTTTGAAAACACAGGCCTACTTGTGCAGTAGCCTATTCACATGCTGAGAGTGTATTTACTTACATTTATTTACCATGCTGGTAATTTTAATATTTTATCTTTTTCATCATCTCACTCATTCAGCATTTGGAGAATATTGTCCTCTTTGTCTTTCTGCCATTTTCTCCACTGCTTCTCGTAAAAGTCATCCTCCCTACTGCTAAAAGTGTTTCACCTCAGGAGTTCTCTTAAGGGCCAAGGTGTTTGTTTTGTGAATAACTTATCTTTGCCAGGATCTAGTCTTAACTGTAAGGGGGAGTTGATAGAAAACATCATTACTCTAAGAATGTTCTTAGATTTTTGTCATTGGAAGCAACTCTTTGTACCATGAAGCTTTTTGAATATGGCCCCAGACCTTGCCTTAAAACTGCACTCTGAACAGAAATTATGCAGTGTAAGGACTTGAGCTCATTGAAGCAGCAAACTATTGACTTCATGTTCAAAACATCCGCCCCCTAAAATAACTGAAAGATCTGAAATACAGTGAAAACACTGTTATTCTCTTAGGCCGAGAAAAAAAAGCAGGTCCTTGAGTGCTTCAACTCCAGACTCCAAATGAAAACGTGTGAATACAGCTGCTGTTGCTGAATACAAAGCTCAACCTGAGATATCTGCTTAGTGGCATTGAGAGTTCTTTACCCTCAAGGTCAATGCTGCGGTACAAAAACCTCAAACAAAATGGATAAGGGTCATTTTTAAATCTTCTGATATTGATCTTAACACTTGCTAACAAAAAGTAAGTCACTCACATTGGCTTGAACCAAAACCAGGTAGCGAGTCCTCTCCTCATAGTTTAGCCTCTCTGCCAGAGTAATGTGTCCTGAAAGGGTGTTTGCAACACTCACTGTTCTGTTAGATGCCTGAAAGAAAAGAGAGAGTCGATATGTGAAGACAGAAAGAAAAGTGGATGTGAGCAATAAGTCATGACTGTTGAGGAAATTTACAATGGTGTAGAGGGTGTTTATCATGGCGTGACTTGTCCATATACCGGGTCATTGGGGTTGTAAAGGATGCCATATTCTATATGTCCATTGGGCCCGTCGTCGATATCCGTAGCTCCATTATTTCCTGAGAAGCCAGTGAAAATGGTCGTTCCAACTGGTGTGAGCTGGAGAGAAATACGAGAGCAGGGAGAAAGAGTCAACAGCTCAAACAGCCCCCTGTGAGTACAACATCTACTTACAGCAGAGAGCCTGCCATGCATATAGCTATTACTGTTGCCACTGCACCCCATTAGTATACAAAAAGAAAAAGAAATATCAAAAAGGGGAAATGTTGCAGTCAGCAGCAGTCTGAAGGCTTATGTGCTGACAGAATAATAAAAAGTAAGTATGAGAACCACTGCTGTTCCCCAGAGCCCTTAGCAAAGTCCACGGGACCAGGCAGCGAGCAGGAGAGCTTGTTCAGGGGAGAAGTTGACAGCGATGTAGAATGACTCACTATAGTGCCGGGGCAGCTGCATACGGCCATGATAACACACTGTGACGGGAATTTCCAACACGCAATGTACATTACACAGTGTGAACAACGGAGACCAAAGTCAACAGGGAATTATCCCCTAATCTCAAAACAACTGGCTGTAAAGTCAGAAGATTTGATGAATTGTTTTCAATCATTGAAGGTGATGCAGGTTTGTTTTGGAGGCAAAAGGTTGTCCCGCCTGATGCTCACTAGACGTTTATAAATGAATGCCGAGTAGGCTGCAACAATATTCCCGAATGCTCTCCTGACCTGCTACTTGAATACGTACTATATTGGTCAAATGTACAAACTTGGAAAAAAAAAGAAGAAATATCTTGACCGTTATATCTTACAGGGAAGTAGCACTTTGGTTTGCACAGCCACATTGTACAGAATTGTTGTAAAGATGAAGACGTTTAACTTGATATTATGTCAAATATCCAAACAGAAACATAACAATTTGTAGTTAACTAGAACCAAACTATTGCAGGCAGTCAGATAGTCATGCTCCTCCATCATATTGAGTCGAGCTGGGACAATTCACCTATCTCCCGATTTGATACCATCATGATACCTGGGTGCCGATTCGATGTGTATTGCGATTTTTAAGTTTTAAGTTTTTTTTAAGTATTGTGATTTGATATTACGATACATTGTGATTTTTGTTAACATTTTTAACACTAGACCATGTGGAAAAAGTTGAATCATACACTTCTAGAGACTTTTAATTATAAAATATCTAAATTAATACAGTAAGAATTTTGATTTTCAACATGTATGTAGTCAGAGATGTCCTGAAGTCAAATTTATCAGTCATTGTCAGGTGTTATTTATTTATTTTTTTCAAAAATCGTCACATACAAAGCAAGAGGCTCCACAGCTATCACGCGCTGCTGACCTGCCCAGTCTGGACCGGGCATGAGATGAATGAGCTGAAACTAAAACATAGACCGCACCAATTTTCACTGTGTTTGGCTCATTTTTCAAAATAAAGAAAAACTTATCCAATCAACGCAAAAATGAGCAACAGGAGTCACTCCCTTACCTCGTTCACTGCTACATAGTAGCGTGGCTGCTGAAAGCGAGGGGTGTTGTCATTCTTGTCCCTCACAACAATCCGCACCTCGTGCAAAATGACGGTACCGACAAGAATATTGTAGCACTGGACCTGAACCACGATGGTGCTGATGTAGTTGGGGGGCTGAGAGAGAGAGAAAAGAAAGACGTGTCATTTACTGTGTGTACTACTTTGAATGTTGTTATACATGTTTGAATTCCCTTTTCTAAAGAACAATATACTGTATGTACAGTACTTCATCAGAGATGATAACATGAGAGCTGCTGCACTGACCTTCACTGGTTTCAAATACTCCCAGTAAACAAGCTACCTAACCAGTACAGCAAACAAACAATACAAATGATGCAAGAGAGAAGGGGAGGAAGGTTTTGGCAAAAATGTCTGTTCATATCTGTGCATCCACCAGTTGAACCAATTTACTTAAATCAATGTGTTTTTTTGGCAAACAGTATTCTGACATTGAATTCATCCAGACTGAATCTACAAGTCTGGATGAGATAGTGTAATAGTATTTGTGTACAATTCAACAAATCACAGCTATATTGTTTTATTCGATTTGATTTAAAGCTGGACTGTGATTTCACTTTTTGAATATGTCATATAATAAATTATGAAAAATGTCTGATCAAACGTAGAGCTGCGAGCCTTGTGCCGTGTTCTGTTTAAAATGCATGCTGGACAGCAGCAGCTTGTGTCACTGCCACCGCTACTTGTCAGACATCATCTGAATTTAGAAACAGCAATGGTGTAAAGCAGCCTGGTTCAGCTTACCCCTCCCCCTCTGTCCTTCTCATTTGCAAAGGTTTGACTCCCATGTGCTCCTCCCACAGTTGTCATTTCTCCTGTTAATTGGCCATATCTCTGAGATATTCCCATTAGTTTTTCCATGTATAGCACCATCCCCATAGTCCATAACCAGGCACTTCAAAAACAGCTTCTTTCCCACGGCAGTCACACCACTTAACACCCGGTGAATCCCACACCCTCCCATCCTATACTGTACCATTTAAACTGATCTGTATGCGCTGCCGGTTTACTGGATACCCTGGAGAACTGAACTGAACTGAACACATTACCTACAGACACAGTATCTGCACTTATTCATTCACTTACCATATTTAGCACTGGGGGGTGAATTATTATTGCTAGACTGAAACCAATGAACACCAACTTGGTTGCAACATTACATCTAATATATTTTCTCTTTGTAGCTAAACAGCAATGAAAAAACATCACAAATTGAATAAATTGTTATTAAAATGAAGGAGCAATGGGGTAATGGTTGAGATTAAACTGTTATTGTAAGACTCAAGGTCAATTGTCTTATTGTGTTGATCATTTTGACATGATTGCTATTGTCAGTCAAATTTGCAAAACACTAATTTAGGCTATCTCACATGACAGGTTGGATTTATCAAGCATGAGAGATGACAAAGAACTACATAAAAGGAGCAAAGTGACAAACAAAAGGAGTATCCTGGTTACGTGCTAAACATGTAAAACACCATATCCTGGATTCAAAAACCTGCATGAGCCCTTATCATGATTTGGAGAAACCTGGATATGCTTTGCTGAAGTGCTGTGATAGAAACCAGGATTTTGTGCTGTTAACACCTCTTCCAGGTTTCTAATTGGTCTCTGCCGTGTGTGCAGGTGCTTCATCGACTCAAGTTATGTGGTAGTTAGTCAGTAAAATAACAAATATGATCAGGGTTCAAAATACCAGAAAGCCTCATTTGAGAAATGTAGGAGGAGCTCTAAAATATCGTAATTTTTGGTACCACATTTTGATTTTTCTATATGAATTTATTATTTAATCTAGTACATTTAGATTCCTGAAAGAAATAATAGGCTAATAGTAAAGCAATTTTCAATGCGAGTGTTTATTCATGCACAACAATTTCAGAAAATGTGTGTCTTTAGGCTCATTGGCTGCATTTCTTCTTCATATGAGCACAAGAAGTTATACAATTTTTAGAACCTCTTTAGTAAAACAAATAACCATAACACCTTAAATAGCCAATTAAAACATTTGAATATGCTTTATTTTATCATCTGGATGGCCTCCCACTGGCCTCAGAAATTATAAAGATGTTGACTTATTAGTACATTTAAACCTGATAAAAATAAATGTGAAGAAACTGACTCACCTCTGATTAACCTTTAAAACAGATACCGTGTGCGTATACAACGCTTGATCACGAACGTGTGATCGGTGACCATATTAGTTTGTGTGAAATACTGTTCTCTAATCCGCAAAATTAGTTCACACAAGAGAAGCTTAAAAAAAATACGGAAAATATATTTACTTTAAAACACAGAAAAACAAGTGTAACTTTATTTTCCCTGATTTCTCACTACAGATCGCCACCCTCTCTGTCCTGTACTCACGTCTCTGTCCAGAACGCGCCCGGTGCTGTTGAGGTAGAGCCTCTGTTGTGCTGGTTCCAGTATCACCCAGTAGTCATAGTTGTCCAGCAACGTCAGCAAGATGCTTTTGTCTGGGCCTTGGGTGCGGCCATTTATCTGCATGTTTTCCACCAAAACTGTTCCTGTGAAGACAAAGCAGTCTACAATTAGTAAATGGCCCTTTTGTTGAAGGACATTCACCGTCACTGTTTTATTCTAACAGTTTGTTATTATATCAGGTTGATGGTGGAAAAGAAATGAGACATTACATGTTTGTTGTTTGTCTTTTTTCTCAAAAGACCTGTGTTAACCATTGACAAATGTTCTGCTATTGAAAAAGAATACTGAAAAGCAAATGCACTGGATGATAAAGGTCATATTACTTTAAATAATAAGCTCAAATGAAAGGAAATTAAAAACAAAAGGAGCACATTATTTCGTTGAATAATGACCCCATGAAGCTTATTTGAACGGAGGTTTTTGTAGATTTTTTTCTGTGTAGTATAGGCTTTTTTATCTTGTATTGCGTTTCGGGAGAACATGATTTTTAAAATGTACTCCTACGTTGACCATTCAACTGACCTACTAGTCTTTGGAAATAATAATTCCTATCTATTCCACATCTTGTGTAGGCAAATATCTAAAATTGATAATTACCATCCTTGAGGGCACCGACACTTTCTGTCTTATATTCCGCAGCTTTTAATCAGTGACTGATTAAACTCTGCCACAGCAGCCCTCTGGGACAACCCTCCCAAAGCCTGTTCAATCTGAGGATTGTTTGAATCCTAAGCGGCCAAATTAGTGGATTCATGAAATAACTGGCGGTTCGCTCGAAAAAGAAAAATCCAGGAGGAGCAGATGATGAGGTGTTTTAATTGAGACCAGTGGTGC
>CAKAOH010020174.1:18207-167110 GCA_916701665.1 Sebastiscus tertius | reverse complement strand
TTTCTCTCTGGAGGAGCTGCAGCATTTATTTCTGCACAAACGTCCACTGAACATTCACTAGATGTTCTCAGAGCTAAACTAACTCTTCTGCAGTGTGGAGTGAGCGCGCGTTCACGTCTAGAGGTGGAGCGAGTACGCGAGAACGCGCGCTCTGTCTGAGTGAAGGCGAGCAGGCAGAGGAGACGAGGCTCCCGGCATACGCGAGCGCGCATGTGTGCCGACCCGCTACATTTATACGCTTACAAAGTTACAAACAGTCCCTTTAACTAAGTGGTTTTGTCGCCTAAACCTAAAGACGCTGTTTTGTTTATGTTCAAAACAACGTTTCATTCAATGTGTTAGAACGTGTTGCTTTTAAGTTTCACTTTCATTTTTACGATGTAATAGGTGTAGCAGGCCCCTACTGACCCACGTCTATGGTGCTTATAATGACCGATTATACCGATTATAGGAAACGCACATTTAATGAGCTGATAACAATCAAATTGGTGCAGCCAACACCTTTTTCCTCACACAAATCCAACATAATGCTTTTCCCTCTGCTACGCCTAATATACTGTACTTCCCTTTATACTGACTACACCTTACTTGCTTTACTTACCTGCAGAAAGAACGCCAATCCTTGCACTTACAGAAAAAGCATCACACTGCACCTGTGGAAAAAGTCTTGTGTACATTTATGTTACATTTTTGCTTTGCCATTTCTCCTAAAGGAAAACTAGTGTGACCAGTGACACATAGTTATAGAGCCACAGCCCTTGAGTTGGTTCCTTTTAACTGATTATAGTCTGTGATGTGATTTAAAATGTCTTCTACTGTTATCATTTGCTCAAAAATTCTTCAACTTTTCCAAATTTGGTCTTAAAAATGTCTTCAGCGTATACTATCAGACAATCTCTACAGTGATATTTGACCACCAACAGGTGAAACGATGGATGAGCAGCAGCAGAAGAACAAGAAGTGGCCCGCAGGTCCCTAATGATAATGTGTATGAAGTTATGAACAAGAGAGAGCAGCCGTCGTCCAGCCCGAATGATTGTGCTTAACATCAAATATTATAGGCTTGGTGGCCATCTTCTTCTTCTTGAAAGTCACTTCTTGACTGTGTTTAACAGCTAAACCCTGGGTTATTAAATCATGTAAAAGCATTGCTGTGAAAGCATCAACACATTCAAATCATTAGTATTGATTAACAATATTTAAAATGTATGTACGTTTGGTGCTTTTTTGACACAAGTAATAGAGTAAATGCTTTGAAAATATTTTCCGTGGTCTCATACCTTATGAAAAATGGTTTATTAACTTAAATGATTAATAAAAAAATTACAAAGTCTGTATTGTAACTGTATTTGCTCCCACTTATTATAGAGTCTATAATAATTACAAATAGGAAACAAACAACTGAGCGAGTGACTATATGATGAACAGGTAAGAGATGCTGAAGGAAATATGATTAATAAGACACTGGGGGGTCTGAACGGTCAGATTATTGATTTGTTTGAGTTGTTTTGTTGCTTCTGTGGCCACCTAGCAAATGTAGCTTTTGAAAAAACAAATGTGGGGCAGATATTTTGAAGGTTGCATGAGAAAGCTGTGCACAAACCACCGATTTAACAAGGGGCATGGGGGGATGTGGGTGTGTGGGTGTGTGGGTGGGTGGGTGGTAGTTGATGGTTTACATGTCTACAGTTAGTGTAGAGTTCTCACGCAATATATGAATACAAGTATAATCTATATATTCATAATGGAGTTAATTTGGCACAAATATGAAACATAAAAACTAAATTATAGTTATTGTAAATCGATTTTAATGTTAATAATTGTAATTGTGTATCACTATTAAGGGAATGAATAATATATTTTCATTTATTGTAATAGTTTGTTTCTAGTTGTTTTTTTTTTTTGCTTTTATTTTTTTCTTGTGTATATGATGTGTATACACGCACTGTATATGACGCAACATCTGTGCTGTAGAATCAAACGTCAAGCTGATTTTTGTAAAGTGGTTTCTAAACTATATCAGATGTTATACTCTGACAACAAAACGTGCGTATGGATTTGTGAACAAATGTAGAATATTCAATAAAAGCAAAACAGATTAACTGACTTGATTTTTTTTCAACGCAAAATGATTTCACTTCACACCAGACTTGTGTTCCTGTCAAACATTACAGCTGGTGTTTGTAGGTGGTGGGCAGGAAGTGTGAGTCAAACTGAATCACAGGTGTTACAGAAACAAGGTCTTACCGACACTGCAATAATATTAATAATAAACAGTTTGGTAGTTTAAAGTTGAGTTGCAACATGTTTACCCTTGATTCATTTAATAGAATAAACTGTTGATCTATTATTTATTAAAATGGAGAGCACCTGCTGTAGTTCACATGCCCTTTAGGCCCATTTTGTGGTATTTGCACATTCATCGTCAACCACTGACCCAAATAACATGGTGGTATTTGCTGTGACTGTGAGTGTAGATCTGGTCACAGCTGAATGCCACCTAATTCACCAGAGCTTACTTTCTGACCTCTGTTTACCCCAGTTCAAAACCACCAGTTTTCACACTATTTGGCCTGTGTACCTTCTCCAGCAGCGTATGCCTGCTATCAATTATTGTGTTACCAGTTGCTTCATCTTATCAGCCTTGTGCTTAATTTGACCGTATCTGCCTTTTTTTTAAATTTTATTTTTTAACCACTGCCAGCCTGCCTTTGTCTTGATTCATTGATTATATGATAATAAAAAATACACTATGATTGCACTGTGGTAGTTAATCACCAAGGATAAAAACACACAAAAACCTTATGATGTGTGTCCATTGAGGTCCGCTGGCAGGGACCAGGTTACAACTTCCGGGTCTGAGAAGTGAAGCCAAGGAGGAAGTGCCTTAAACTTGCATTCTCTCTAACAGCCAGCAGGGGGCGACTCCTCTGGTTGCAAAAAGAAGTCTGATTGTATAGAAGTCTATGAGAAAATTAGCCTACTTCTCACTTGATTTATTACCTCGGTAAACATTGTAAACATGAGTTTATGGTCTCAATTGCTAGTTTCAAGTCTTCTTCAATACAGCATGATGTTCATTTAGTAAATTATGGTTCCATTTAGAGTCAAGTAGACCATAATGCATGCTTAAGGGCGTGGCTACCTTGTGATGAAAATGACAGGTCGCTGTTCAGTCTGGGAGTTGTCCGTGTTTTCGTCTTACAACTTTAACCCTTTCACAGTGTGTTTTCAGTTCATGAAAGTTAATTATAACATTTTTTGGTCACCTGAAAATGTCTTATTCAGCGTTTGGTTGTACTTAGCTCCACCCCCTTGTGTCTTCCAAATAACAAGATGACGACGGCCAAAATGCCAAACTCGAGGCTTCAAAACGGCAGTCCACAAACCAATGTGTGACGTCATGGTGACTACATCCACTTCTAATATACAGTCTTATGTCAGGGACCAAGCAGAAAAGACAAAGGGAACAAAGGTGTAGAAAGAGAAGCATGGCTTTAATAAATAAAGTTTCAAACTTTGACAACAAATGAAAAAAGTGAATAAATTATATAACATAAGAAACTAGAAAAAGTAGCTAAGAAGAAATATGGCCCAAACTCAAGGGAGGTCAACTAAGCAATAAAGAAACTAATGCTTTAACCTAACATAACATAACCAAATCGACTGAACTTCCAAATGACACACAGGGGGGTTATATACCAGTTAATATTGTTATACACACATTGAGTCCTAAACAGACACAAGGGGGAAACTTGACCAACAACAACTTTAAACATCTAACACACTTGAAGATATCCAATGGAATAAGCTTCCAGATAATGAAAACAAATCCAACAAAAAGATTTTATTTGAGAAGTCAAGTGCCCCCTTCCTCCGTCTCCCTATTGGCTCCTTCCACTTCCTGTGGGCTGTCCTCAAAAGGCCATCTCTCCCAGGCTGCAGGCCTTTTGCCAGAGGAGCTCGGTAAAACACAAAAGTAAGTGTTACTTGCAAATTAAAGAACCATGTGTGACATTATGTTAACCGACTTGTGTGCACCCAAATTGGGAAACAAACTGCTCTGAAGTGTGTAATATAAGAACATGAGCGCCATAAAGTGAAGTGTCATTTGTTTGGAAAATTTCTGGGTGTTGAAATGTGACCAGATATGAAGAAGTGCTAACACTGGTGGACAGCTGCTGATGAGGCCACAATGTCCACACAAACCACAATAACCTCAGACAAACACTCATAAACAGTACGGCTGATGTTTTTTCAAGCTTTCTTCATAATATAAACCGGCTATACTGAGAAACCATCTTTTTAAGGACACGTTGAGGTTTCTTTCTGATGTGGTCTATGTTACGCATTTATAGAGTACACCATTCTACTGAATGAAGAAATTAGGTTTTACCTGTCAGTCTTAATTACGACCTTAAATGACCTTTTGTGGCATTGCTCCGTGTCTTTAATTAATCAAAAGTACCTAAATACTGGCCCTATTTTTTTTCCAAATAGCTTTATATGTAAGCAACATCTTAATATAGATGACCCTCTTTTAACTGCTAAGCTACCTGAAACGTTCAAGTTGAACATGTAGAGACAGATGGAGTAAAATTACCCCCATCAATTATTATTATTTTTGCCTTTTGTAACTTCTTTTGAAGAGATGAAATAGTCCTTCACACCAGGAGGTGACAGCAATAGTCAAACCAACTCTGGACCAAAGGAAGATTATGAAAAGTAAAATAAAGCTTACCTACTGTAACTAAGAATGTCATTCTTTGGCTTATCTTCAAGAACTTTTAAAACCTTTTACTCAGTCCATTGATGCCGTGTGCTCGCTGTGACTGCTCTCTTGTTACAGACTATTATTTGACCAGGTAAAGATTGTTTAAACCTCATTTGAGTCCTTTCCTGAGTCTGCTTTTGAGCCGCTTCACTGAGCAACAAGTAGTAGACATTTTGAACCCTTTCAGTCCCTACTCATTGTGTTTTATTATAAACATGTTTGCTGAATAAATGTATATGAATGGAAACTGTATAGGCGTATCAATATATAGTATGAACACAGTAAGATTTTTGGAAATTGTGTAAAACTGAGGAGCTGATAAAAAGCACTAATAACAGCATCCATTTAGATGCTCCAGTTGCAGGTCCCTGCTAATATGCATGCTGGCTCACTGGGGCACTTACGTGAAACCATCATTATTAGTGTTATTAGTACCATGTGCTGTTCCTGCTATAATAAGAGAGATGGTCTTGATGTTATAGCCTAATATTGCTGTATGGACAACAGCCATGTTTTTGCCTTTCTTGCTCCAGAGTGAAAGCCAATGAAGTATTGCCAGTCTCACTTTTCACCAGAAGAGGGCAGCATTGGTCAGTCGTTTTACCGCAACACACATAGAGTGCCACTGATTATCTGATAGTCATTGCACTCCATCACATGAGTGCACATTTATGATTGGCATCAAAGTGAAGGTGTTGTTGAACAGCACTGCCTGGTCAGGGAATGCATCTGTCAACCATAGAGAGAATCATCATGTCTTTATCTATTTAGCATGTCTGTATCTGAGCAGAATAGGAGTCTGCTTACACCAAAGTGATATGAAAGGTGATGATAAAGTATCCACAATTAAACGCAAACTTCGGTATTTTTCAACCTATATTTTCCCGTGTTTTTGTGTCAAACTAACTAATAGGGATGGAGTATTGATGGATAACGCTGCAGACGGCAGCTGTTCACAAGCTGTAATATGGTGCTATTGGGGCAAGCTGGCACCGTCATTTATGGCCACTAAAAGTGCTTGTTTTTGCCATGACATGCTCTGATTGTTATTATAAGTGTCTGGCATAGAGTGCTGCAGGAATGAGTCCCAACTTTTAGGACATAATGATTTAAATGAGGGCAATTTAAGTGTTCGTACCGGGAAGTTGATTTACCTCGAAAAAAAATGATCCTCTGATTTACAGACGTCTTTTTTTATACATTCAGCAATGGACTCATTAGCGTCTTCAGTCCAAAATGGCGGCAGCGTTACTGCAGCGCCATCTAGTGGCTATTGTCAAAAAAGCTCTTGTGATATTCACGACTTCGTAAATGGGAAGTTTCTGGAAGCTTGTGACGTGTTTGTTGACGTTGTCAGAATTGACGGAGGCCATGACATTGTTTGGTGCATAATAAGTTAATATATTGTAATTTTAGTCGTATATTGTTTTTCTTCATAATTTTATAATATGTCAGAGGAAAATGTTGATATTCCCAACGGCCTCATCTTTTTCCTCTGTCATTATGCATTTGCACTTCCTGCATTATGTTACCCGCTTGCTAGCTTGCTAAATTGTTGTCTAGACACCAACAGTAACTTTAATATTGCCATTGCCTAGCAGCAGTGTTCTCAAGACACTTGAACAAAACATATGGTGTACATGACTTCCCATGTTGTTAACAGAGCTCACCAGTTTCATTAGAAGGCACCACGTGTCCCAGCCTCTTTCAATAAACAGTTGACCTACAAAAATACGTCATGAAATCTCGCGAGGTATGCCGGTGACAGGTGTGCGCAGTGCCAGGTGGGTGTCAGCCTTGATACATCCATGGTGCCAACAGGCAGAGTTTGTTGTGTTGGAGTACAGAAAGCTGGCTTGTTTTTAGTGTCATGGCTGTATATTTAGACGATTTCCACAATGTGGATGTGGAGCCAGAGTATCTTATATTCAGAATTCACAACGAGACTTCTCCTTGAACGAGACTTGGACATCTAAACAAACCGGATCAAGCGAAAGGTAAGAAAAGCATGTTATTTCTCTGTAGGGTGCTTTCCATAATGTTGTCAGACACTTATAATAACAATCTGAGCCTGTCAGTGGCAAAAACAAACACTTTTAGTGGACATAATGTTGCTCATTTGCAGCCTTGCAGCTCAATTAGCAGCATTACCCTTCAATAATGGACCAATTAAAAACAAATTTGGTCACAAAAACATGGGAAAATAGGGTCCAGGTTGAATAAATACCCAAGTTACCCTGTAAGAGTATGGGCCTATAGCTTACTCTCTTATAGCTGTGTCAGAAATTTGGTGCAGTTTTCATCATTATTCGTTGCTTACATCCATCCTCCACATCGATCAATCAAACAGTCACTAGCTCACTTTTTTCACAAGCTCAAATTAAGACATAGAGTTGAATTATCAGTTGTTACCAAGACGTTATTATCCATAATAAAAGCAGGATATAGTCAATGTAATGCAAAGTATTGGAAGAACTGAGGCTCAAGGCGTGATAATCAAAGCTGTTTTGTTCCTCTGATGACTCCATCACACATATTTTATTTCAAGGTTGTGACTAAATCATTATTTTAGTATAATAAATAATAGTACTATATATGTTTCTTTCAGTGAGGAGCCATCCATTGGATAGATACCGTGCCATCTCCAATTGGGATCCGTGCGTAAAAGCGCGTCAGTAGAACCCCCCTCCCTCCCACCACCACCTCCATGCGCTCACAGTTATCTTACCATGGTCGTGCGGTCTCGAGACTCTCTAAACTAAAGTGCACATCATCATCGAGCTCAGCGGATCACACGGCATTTCTGCATCTGCTCTGCCTGCAGTCACACACACAGTGTCATCACGCAGTAGGAGCGAGACGCACAAGAACAAGTGCAGGGAGAGACTGGCACAGCAGAGTCCACTCAGGCTTTTTTGGACGACGAGACGAGACAGTCCCAGGTGTCTTCTGAGGATTTGACTGACGACTGAGAGACGTGGACCAGCAGCAAACCCAGAGCATGAAGAAGACTCCGAATTCAGGTACAGATGTTTAAAAAAAGTATGCTAGAATACACTTAATATAGTGCAATATATGCATCATTTTAACTTATTGTGTCAGATAAAGTATGAATTACGCATAAACAAATGTGACCTACTTTCAGTGCAGGCTTAAGTATGATTTATAAAATACTTATGATGTTTTTGCATGTTAAAGTAATACTGTAAATTTTCATTAAACATTAGAAGACTTTCTTTGGAGGAAAAAAAAACAGCACTGCTGAATGCTCTCTTTAAACTTTATTTCTGTTCATCTTGTCTTTTCCAAACTTGTCAAACTCTGTCACTTATTAGTCCTCCTCGCCCCCTCTGTTGTTTTGGGCCAGTTTGTTTTTCGGCTGAGTGTGCAGCACCCAGGGGAGCACCTCGGGGTCCCCTGGCTATTAAAGTCTGATGTGCATCATCATCTGTCCTTCTCAGCCTGACCTTCTGTATGGATGCACTGGCCCCTTCAGGCTGCGCTCTCTACATGGACTCATAGTGCTGCGCCACACGCGCCTGTGTGTGTGCGTGTGTTTGGCTTGAACAAACATTTTTGGATGTTTGCTTTCTCGTGATGCCAGTGCGTACATGCTTTTGCCCTGCTTATGCCTGCTCATGTTTGTGTCTGCATTGTACATGCATGGCACACAATATACATATAGTGTGTGTGTGTGTTTGTTATACAACACACCACTGGCTTTGCTCAGGCCCCATCTGTGCATCCCCCCCTCTCTCAACATTTAGGAACAACACAGGATGGGCTCTGGGGAGAAAAATAAAATGCTCGAGAATAAACAGAGACACAAATGTGGCACAAGCTGATGCTGCAGAAGCTTGTGTTGAACACAGGACACATATTTAATGCTGAATTGAAGAAAATGTTCATTCATGCCATAAAAGACTCAAATAAGACCATAAAAAGCTAATGTCCTAGTTACATCTTGATAAGCAATTTGCAAGTTTTGGGGTTTTTGTCTTTGAATAATGACAATAAAATGGCATGGCATTTGAACATTTTCTTTTCAAAGTCGTGTTAATAGTGAGTTTTTTTTAATGCAAGGCCTACATGTTAATGTCTTTTAGGTCAAAACTTAATTTTTAAATTAAGTTTTACTGCCAAATCCTCAAGCCCACATCTCAAATCTCTGTCTATGCTACTACATTACACATGGTCCACATTTGATATTCTGCAAAAAACAGCTTATCAAAGTATTAACGATGTGCAAAGCAACTATCTCAAACACAGCGGCAGTCTGGAGCCAGTCAGGAATCAGTGCTTGACCTTTCAGGGAATGGAAATATGGGAAAGGTCATACTCGGAGGTGAGGGACTGGCCTGTTTAAGGAGTCTTATCACTAACTGTCAGTTTCTATCTCTGGAGATCCTCACCGCTGCACCTGCACTGACACAGCGCTGCTATACAAACACCCTCTAACTATTTGGTGTTGTCTTTATCCAGTGGTGGATTGGTGGCTTAGTAGGTGGTCAGACTGCTGGGGAGGCTGGCAGTGGGCAACAACAGTCACTCGTTAGGTGTGTGAACAGTTTTCAGGTGTTGTGTCGATGCTTTTTTACACCTTTCTTAGAAAACAAAGAAATTACAGATGTAATAATCTGTCCAGGAGGCTTGGAAGAGCAAATTGTCTGCCACTGTTGACTGGATGAGGCAGAGTGTTTCAACCCAGAGGTCTTTATGTACTTTGATCATTAGCTTGACTGGTAGTCTGATCTCTCTCCAGGCAAAGACAAACCATAAGACCGGGCAACCACACTCAGCCCAAGGGTCGTAGAAACCCCAGGAGTTTCTCAACGCGGCATCTTGACCTTAAGGTGTCAAAATGATCCGTCGTGCTCGAGCATTTCATGGCTGAACTGAGAGAGAACCCAATTAGCGGTGCTTTTCCTAATGAAGATACTTTAAATAGAGAGCCTTTTAAGCCTTTTTCTAGATATCTGTCAAGCACAAGTTGTAGTTTGAGAGGGCCGTCTCAGAGTGTGATAATGCTGGAGAAAGCAGATGTTTGAAGTTGTGCAGATGTGTAAGTGAGAGCAGCTATCATCAGTACAGTCCAAGAACCTTTGTGTGAAATATCAAATCCCTATCAGCTTATGTTGTTGTAAACATGTTTCTTGTCCTATGTACTACTATCTAAGTATCAATTTTTTAGATCACATGAAAAATTACACTTTTATTAATAGTAAAAATCTGGATTTTTGAAAAATGAGGAAAAACGCCACTATTGTGTTTATTAAATGTTTTCCATATGAAATATTTATTTTACACTGCATGTGTGTGCATACCTTTTGATATTCAACTTGTTATGAGTTCATAGACACCAAACTTCTTATGATACTATATCTGGTGTTTGGGCACAAACTCTGTTTTTAGTCTACTGCCCATGTGGCCAAATTCTAGATATAATATGATAAGAAAAACTCACTTTGCAGCTAAAAGGTTTGACCGATTTTGAATTTTTTTTTTCACATTTGTGCTTAGGCAAGCCCAGAAAACACCTCCACCAAAGGAAATTAAAATTTTTAGTTGTGGGCACAAATGGGTAAGGGTGGGAATCACCAGAGGCCCCACGATACGATATTATCACCTCATCTTATTGTGATTTTGTATTTAATATTGAGTATTGCAATGAGATATATTGTGATATATTGCGATTTATTACCTTTTTTTTCAACTACAAATTATGCAGTTTGTCAACATTGGTTTTATCTAATAAGATACAGTTTTCACTCTGTTCATCTCAGAGTTTTCATTCACATATCTTGAGGTCAGAGGTCAAGTGACCCCTTTTAAAATGGCCATGACAGTTTTTCCTCTCCAAAATATAGCGTAACTTTGGAGCATCATTTAGCGTTCTTCCCGACAAGCTAATATAACAACATAGTTTACATAGTTTACATAGTACCAATCGATTCCTTAGGCTTTCTAGTTTCATATGATCTTCACCCTAGTTTTAAGACTGAGCCCGCTACAACCTCTGAAAGACAGAATAGCGGCCGTCAGATTGTTAAGAGGTTAATAAAAGATCGATACTTGACGACCGTGTATCGATACAATATTTCCACGCAAAATATTGCGATACTCTGCTGTATCGATTTCTTTCCCTCACCCCTTCAAATGGGTAAAGGATATCCCATAAAAGCAGTACAATACCTCAATAACAATGTCCAAAAACAACATGCAAATCCAACTCTGTTTTTAGAAATACCCCCGCATGCTGTTTGGGAAGAGTGCATTAGATCCATGTTTCCTCCAGTCACTCGTGCTTAACTTCATTCTCCCGAGTGGGAGCATTGTGTCGTCCCTCAGATCACCAACAAAAATATGTTGTCCCCCATTTAGGAAAGGTCCGGTGAGACCCGGAGCTTGTTTGGGCTCAATGAACTGGATGTACCCACGTTGTTTCGTGGTTTCAAGTAATGTGACCCTGAATGAACAGGGAGACCCAGTGGAGTAAATGCACTGTTCCTCCCCCTCCTTTTCTCTCTCTTTCTATCTTCCTACGCATGAGAGATCCCAGTCAGCTGTGCTATATATTCTCATGGTTGGGTCATTTTTTAAAACAGGCTCGTCCTCAACTTGAATAGACTCCTTTGTGGTGAACATTTGCTGGAGGCTGGTTAAGTGGATTTTTGTTGGACTTTTCGTCTTTGATAGAAGATGTGATAAAAACTCAGGGAAGCGTTCTTGATGTCGACTTGTGGATGAAACTGACAGATGATGTATTTTTAGGTCGTCATGTTAGATTTCATATAGGACATACTAATACGACCACAATGCTGGATATCTTGGGGAAACATTGTCATCTGTGCCAGTTTTACAAGGAAATGGCTAATTCTTACAGTGACTCAACATCTCAACGCTGTGCAGCACACTGGAGGGGCTGATATAGGATTTAGCCTGCTGGATTAGATGTACTGTAGTGGGTGACATGATCAGACTTTGGCCCACACACTACAATATTTGAGCTGAATTTTGTTAGGACACGTTGGACTGGGGATGTACTACTCTCACTTTCATAGCACAGGTCCGATCTGCAACCAAACACAAATGATCATTAGTATTTACTGATTTTCAGTCGAATTGTATCATGATGATATTATCATATCATGGCATCGTTAACAATGTGTTTACATTGCAGTCAGTACAGACTACATGGCGTACAAATGACATGCCAAAAAGCAAGAACGGCCTTCTTATTACACACAAAATTACCTGCAATTACCGTGTCATTCATACGCCACTTATTGCAACCGGGGTTGATTGATTATATTATATTATATGTATTTGTTTAATAGTATAATCTACAGAAAAAAAGTGAAAAATGTCCACCATAAGTTACCAGTTCCTATGGTGACATGACGCAAATGTTGGCATTTCTGCTTGATAAATGACTTCATTACCTCCACTGAGGAGGTTGTGTTATGGTTTGGTTTGTTGGATTGTTTGTCCGTTTGTCAGCAGGATAACAGGAAAACTACTGAGCTGATTTTCATGAAACTTGGTGGAAGGGTGTAGCATGGGCCAAGGAAGAACCCATTACATTTAGGAGCAGATTGGCTTTGAAAAAGGTGGACTCATGCAGGTCAAAAGAGTAGAAATACTATTCTACGGCCACTGCTCATCACTATAAAAGTCACAACAACATGAGACTGAGGTCTAACTAGTCACAGATCAGTCATTCAGTCCGCTGATGTCAAATCAAGCTCAGCATGATTCGGGGGGGATTAGCTACAGTACCATTGGGTCTAACTGGTTTCTTAAAACTGCAGTGACACTGCAGCATCCATCATGTCATCCATCCTCCCACTGAACCACACCAGTAGGTCCCACAGAGAACGAGCAGATGAGGGGAGTCAATACAGCTCTTTATTTCACCTCAACAATGGCTCTTCAGTGACAGCTGAGCCAGATTCCCTTTAGTCTGAGTCATATATTGGCCCGGACTGCCACCACATTCACTACTACTCCCTGTGATAATAAAGCTGTCTTTATTACATCGCTATTCATCGATGAGCGCCTATTTAATTCACTACCTAAGAGTCAAGCTGCCAAGCCTCTCCGGTTCATATAATCCTTATCACATTAAAACCCCCTGCTTGAAAGCCTTCGTGAGTATTAGACTACCTTTTATCAGTCTTCTTTCGTGAGTGCCAAGTACAAAAGCTCACCGTCTTAGCCCCCGAGGGCTGCCTTACATACCGGTTACTCAACAAAAGTTTCTGTCATTGAAAGGACTGAACTTTTTCCCCTCAGATAAACTTTCCATCAGCTATTATCCTAATCCTTTCAGTCCCACCACAGGAAGTGACACATGGTTTTTGCTCCGTCTCTCATGGTTTCATCACTCAGTTTATCTCTCCTCACAGCTGTAATTCCTATCTGATTAAACTCAGCTCGGGGCTCTGAAACGCTGACCCATGCTTCATCAATGCATGCGTACCACGAAGGAGACCTCTCTCGCTGCTGCTGCTGCTGAATAGTCCCATAGACCCTCGCGGTGCACGTACACACACTAATGCAACGTATGACATCATCTGCCACTGTGTCAGAGTTTGGCTATAAATAGAGATGGATGATGGTGACGTTTCAGCTTAACAAAGCCCCCCCCCTGTGAATAACATAAGGATGAAAACGGGCCATGTCACTGCTGCTTATCATGATGAGCAGCCAGCCAGGCGTGAATGATTTCGCAGCGTGTTCATTAAAGAAACACCTGATGTTACAAGCAGATGCCATTAGTAAAGTACGGGCTGATCGTAATGAGAGCATCAATGTTCCTTCGCGTTTGTGTTTCTGTGATCATTGGATGTAGTACAAGGAATAACATTAACATTTATATGTTTCCGTCTTATGTGAGAGAGGTTTTGTAGAAACATAGGCGACCTTATCCTTATCCTTCACATTTTATAATACCATAACACTAAAACCACTCGCACTTTCACAGAGATTTAATTCTATAAATTAGTTCACTTTAATTTCCCAACAATCATCAGAAGTGTTTATGTATTTATGCCAAAAACTATAAATTGGCAGACAAATCCTTATCTGATTTTTTTAAATCTGAAAAAACGGTATTGACCGAAAAAAATCGAGTGTCAGTCGGGTCGTACCAAGACATCATATCGTCATTTAAAGGGACTGTATGTAAGTTTTTACATGTATAAACGTGTTTTAATTGTTTTTTATTGCAAATGTGTGAATAGGTTGTAACCTAACCTAAAAGATTAGACCTTCCGCGACTTTCTGGGTTCCCTCTATCAGCCTGTAGGCTGCTTTTAATGTGAAGAATGCGGGACGTTTTTTGGGGGCAAAATCCAACCAGATGTGACGTCATGCGCGCTCAGGAGTGCCTTTATTTTCAGCTCTGCTTCAGGGCCAACAGTGTGCATCGATAGCTAATGTTTGGTTAGAAATGGCGTCCGCTTATTCCCCCACCACAACTCAGACTCCAACACAAACTCCACGGAAGCACAAAAAACAAAGTTATATCTGGTGAAGCCCGTCTCACAAAACAGGAATGTGACCGACGTCGGAGGAAAACTAGGATCAACATCGGCCGGGCCTTCGATTCAGGGAGGGACCTTCGTTTGGTTTTGGGAATCAAAACGGACCCCGAGCTGGCAAAATTCCTATTGGACAGGTAAGCTGACATTACTGCCAAGTATGTGAAATATGTAAGGGGTAATGTACAGCGAGCCGGTCATTGTTTTGGATCTAAACCTTGACAGGGCGATGCCGCTCTCATCGCCCTGATGGGGTTTCTTTCACAACAATGACCGACTAGCTGTACATTATCCCGCTTATTACACGGCTACTTACTTAAGAAATCAATATTTTGACACAAAAACGGTCCGCCAGAGTCCGACATCAGAACTGCGCCCATAGCAACGGTCTGCTTTAAAGAAATTACAGACTGCAGAACGCCGTGATTGACCAATCAGAATCGAGTATTCAACACAGCCGTGTAATAAATAGTGATATTGTGGTTTTAGCTGTCAATCACGTTCAGTCTCATGTGTGTCACCTCACTGTTTTAACCGATGCTCGCTTGCATCCATGTAGATTGACTCAGTGGCCACAGGTGTCACTGTTGACAAGCAATTTCTGATTCTTACATAGATCCCCTTTAATGAGGAAATCAGAAAACTCAGTTGCTAATAAATTCTACAAGACATTACGTAATGGCTCGGCGTAATAACACTGCATACAGACGCAGTATGTTTTTCACACTCAGTCGTCTTGCATTTATTCGGGACGCGCTCCGTCGCCAAACTCCACATGAACAGAGATCACCGCAGAGCTCGTGTGTCAGGAGCTTGCTGCGTGTGTTCGCATGCGCGTGTGTCTTGTGTAAATGTGTGTGTGTGTGTATGTGTGTGTGTGTAGAGTATGTGTAGACCGTCTGGGTCCGAGTTGTGGATTTAGACATCAGGAGCTTGGCATGCTGATTACAGAGGTCCAAAGCCACAGGGAACCACAGGAACTCTCTTTCTCTCTCCAGCACCATCCCTCCATCAGTTCAGGCTAATTTGCAGAGATGGAGGTGAACGCAACGCGCCTCGGGCTGCGGGCTAATGTGGATGCTTTCTGTGCCTTTATGATAATCACATAGCTTTGCTCCTCTCATCCATGCTGCGTCTAAGCTTACCTTCACTCAATTACCTAATGCACAGTTAAGCAGTGTGGATTGTAACAGCACAAAGCACAATGAGGTATATTACACAGTGTAGCAAACACTAAGCACTGCTGACAGGCTGTTATTGTTCCAGCTTAACTCATTTCATATGGATTTGTGTGGCCAATATTTCAGGCAGTTTTTATACTTACTCTAGTGCCACTCAAAACCACAAAAGAAGTTCTTCCTGCAGAATGGATAAAAGACACAGTGGCTGCTTCTAGTCTATCTGCAATATCCACATACATACTGTACTTATCAATTGCTACAGCAGACTCCTTCTTTCCTGCAAGGGAGGATATCCCATTTTTACATCCAGCTCCCTCTCACATCTAATGATTACCTTATGGCGAGGAGGAAATGGCCAGCAGTGTTACCACAGCCATGCTGGGACAGACAGACTGCACTACTAGCACTTTTTACAGCCCCTGACAGTCCAAATGACCTGAGAACGGGATTTAAATTGTCAGAGAGCTGGAAGAGAGGAGCCTACATGACTTATAGGTTAAAGAAACTGAGTTTTTCTGTGAGCTGGATTCAACTGTGAGTGTGTTTCTCCACGTATGTGTGTGTCATGAGTAACCGGGTCATGCATTGGTTATCATCATGATTTTTTTTTTCTGGTTCTCGCAGACGATTGGTTGAGTGCATCTCAGCGTTGACTGGAAGTCGTGCCAGTTGCTGACTCAACATCAGACTTCGGCCCTGAGTTTTGCGCTTTGTTTTGACTACAGATTTTATGAGCTGTGAAACATCTTCACTGGTTGGGAATTTGTGATAATCTGTTTAAGTATAGAGGTCAGGTCAGTTTCTGTGTGGATTTTTCAGTGGATTATTCATACCGCTGGAGGACAATTAGGTCTGCCTCATTTTAATTTTTGTTGTATTTTTATCCATGCTAGTGGCACGGTCCCTTGACTTCTCATCTAGCATCACCAGCAGGTCTAATATGTTGGTTTATAACCAAACTAATGACACCCAGATCAGCTTCAGCTGATTTGTGTTTAGTGCTAATTAGCAAATCTTAGCATGCTAAACTAAGACGGTGAAAATGGTAAAGTAGTTATGGAGAACCATATATGTCGAATGAGTGCATGGGAATCTCCCGACAAAGATTTGCAAATTGCATATAAATGATATGTTTACAATTCTCAGACAATCACTCATACCTTTTTTATTGAATCCAGGCTCACTGCGTTCACTTAACCCAGCAGGTCAGCAGTTCTGGAAATACCACACTAGTGAATGGGAAGCAGACTGAGCGACAAGGCTTTCATTTTCACCTGAGATGCATTATATTGAATATATTAGATGCAACGTGAAAAAAGAAAAAACACATCAAGTCACTGAGTTTATATTAAAGAACAACGGCAGACCAGCTCGCCCGTTCTGCGTACACTCGGTCAGATTCAGTGGGAATCGTGTGTGTATGTGTGGGGCCATGTGGCTGCCATCAAGCCAGGCTGGGAAGTCTGATTGGAAAATAGAGATACAATCAGATCTTGTTATCCCCAGATTGCTGTAATGATGTGTACTTACAGTGTCTGAATAACTCCTGGGCTTATTCTGGATGGTGCATCGTGTTTTAAGAGGACTGCTCGTCAAAAATTAATTCCAGATTCAAAACCTCACAGCTGTTATTGTAGAGAAACCCTGAGAACCACCATCATCATCACAGCGGTTCTTAAACATTACTCAGATGATGTCTCTCTGTGCTGTTTAGAAGATTGGTTGCCCATTATTTAGTATTTCCCCAATTTGATAGAATAACACGTACAAAATGAAAATCTTTCTGGAGCGAGCGATGGGAGCTCTTTGTGTTTACAAAAAAATGCATTTCCTCACAGTTTGCATGAGAGCACGGGGTCCGCTTTTAAATTTGGCTTGTGTAGATGAGTGATGTGAAGAGTTGTGTCGTCCCTGTACATGCCCCAGGTTGGATGTGTAGGCTGGAGCAGCAGCAGCAGCAGGGGACACAAATGAAGAGGACAGCGCCTCTTTCTCTCTTTCTCTCTCTCTCTGTGCATGTGTGTGGGCATGACGGAGACGAGGCATCGCATGGGGAAGATGAGTGCCGCGTAGCGCTCTGGTGAGGTCATCAGACTGTGGCTAGCAGCACCACGCTCTCTTTCTCCTTCTCCACCGTCTCCTTGAACCTCTGCGGTTATGTTGGGACAAAGGAGGTTGTCTGGGGACTTGAGGGAATGAAGAGAGTGTTTGTGTAGATAAGCATGCCTGTTAGGCCTATTAAAGCACTTGATAATGTGCCAACACATCGACCTAGTGTTGGTGTGATAGATTTAATTTGACACTGAACCACAGATCAATACACCAAAGGCGTTTGCCGACACGCCACGGCGCCCTTCAGAGTTTAGTTCGTGTAGATCTCGCGTGTGTTTTTCACCCCTGAAGACACGAGCAGCATCAGCTCCTCTTCCTCACCTTTATCTCCTTTCTTCTTCCCCTCCATTTACCTCTTTCACTACTCGCTCCTCCTCTTCTTCCTTTCATCTTTTATCGTCATCCCACTGTTCTTTCTCCTTCATTGTGCATCGCCGCCCTGCAGGCATCCCTTTAGTGTTGGCTGGCATGCTGGTGAGTTCTTTTTTTTTTTCTTTGCTCGACTGTTATATAACTAAATTTAGCATGTTTGAGTCACGCGTTTGGCCATAGGTCGTGCTCTGAAGTGACGGCTTACATTAATGTGCACCCCGAGGCTCACCATCCACCCGTAGTCAATGTGTGATACACAGTTTTTTTTTTTTTGGGAGGGTTGTGTGTATGTGTGTGTGTGTGTGTGTGTGTGTGTGTGTGCGCTTGGGTTTGTCTCGCATGAGTGAACCAGCACACGTGTCCGTCTGCGCCTCATGACCATCTGCGTCGTTGTGTGCAAATATAGGCTACGCATTCGGTATATGTCAGTCAAAGAAAAAGGAAAAAAAAAAAAGTGTATGTGTGTGTTTACAGGGTGTACTGTCATGCGAGAGGAATCTACTCAGATAACCCTGGTTTTAAGTGGATGTTCGAGTGTTCATATGCATTTTCTTTTTTCAGTTTGAGTGTGTACATGCGTGTGTGTGTGTGTGTGTGTGTGTGTGTGTGTGTGTGTGTGTAGTGGGAGGGTCTGGCTGTATCTCGCCAGCAGGTCGAGATGATGGAGAGGGCAGGTGATGAAAGGTATGAGTGAGGGAGGCCCTCTCAGTCCGTCCTCTCTTGCATCAGTTTGTCTGAATTATGTCCTTTACAAGCTCAAACAACTTCATTTACTGTAAAACAGCAGTGAACAGCTTCCTCTGGCACCAGGAAACACAAGGAGGTCAGAATTACTCATTGGATTGATATGTGGTTGCAAAACCCAAAATACTTTCAAAAGATTTAATTTGTACTTGTGTTGTTTAAAGGTAGGGTTGGTAGAAATTAGACCAGTGGTTCCAAACCGTTGGGGCCCCTTTTCTATCATTGAGTAAACTGACGAGCCCTGACTAAGTGACATTTTTTAAGGATATTTCATATTATATTCAATACATAACAATAACCGTACATAACAACTGATAAACTATACAATTAACACTTATAGTGAATGCAATAACTGCAGGAAGTTTGTGTAAAACGAGTGATTTTTGATTGAATTTTGAGTAGATTATTTCCTGTGAATGTTGCATCAGATTGATTTTCCTGTTGTGTATTAGACTATATAGACTGTAGATCTTCGTCAGGACTTAAAAAACCTTTTTAAGTCCTGATGAAGACCTACAGTGGTCGAAACATATTGACATTTAAACGATTTAGCCACTACAATAAAGGCTTTTTAATATATTTCCTTCCCCGTTGCCACTTGTTTTAATATTTTGGAGTGCCTGGATTGCCTTCCTGTCGATCCTTTTCACTAACAACTTTGAATAAGCTGCAACAGTAGCAGCGCTTCATGTGCGCACAAACACATGGCATGCATGTGTGTACGTGTATGTCGGAACATGTGTGTTGTGTGTAGTGCATATGAGAGTCAACAAATGCATAAGCACATGCTGTCTGCTATTTTGACCCTGACCCTGTGATTAACTGCAGCGTTTTAAGTCTGGAAAATGATCACGAGACATAAAGAGAAAGCCAGCAGCCAAAAGAGACACGTCTCTATTTTTAAAACCACACTTTTGTCACAGCACCAGCATCCAGATTTCCATATGGATCCAGCATGAAAAATCTCATTTAGAATTTCTTTTATCACCTTGATCAGAATTTAAGTTGTGGTCGCTGTGTGCACATGGTTGTACTTCAGCGGCATTCTTGCACAAATATAAAAAGAGGCATCTGACTTTATTTATCAAAAACACAGTATTTGGATAAAACACCATCACATGCACAGAGACTGCTGACCAGACAAGTGGAATAGAGTAGCCCTTCAAAATAAAACAATCTGACGTTGACTGCCCCAACACAGACCAAGCCGACGGTCGGCCGTCGCTGAGCGTCTGTCGGCCTAGTTTTTGCAGTGTGTCCCGCACCGTCGGCTCTAGTCTGCCCATGTTGGAGTTTTTTTGGCCGATTCAGCATGTTGAATTGGCGGCGGTGCCCGTCATTGACAGAAATCACTCTGATTGGCTGTTCAGCTTAAAGAAATCATTGCACGAAAAGAGAAATAGATGTGAGGGCCCTTCTCATTTTTCATCCAACACACGGATAATTTCACAACGACTTGGTCATCTCAAACGCTGCTTTATTTCATGTCCATATCATAATAACGGCTTGTATATCCGCAGTCCTCGGTCTTCCCGTTTCCCTTTTTGAATGATGAATACAGACTACCGTTACCTGCTGGTGTGGAGAGTTATTTCATCCCACGCAGGCGCAGAATGTACGTCCTAACTGGCCGTCAGCTGTAGTCTTTGTGTTGTGTTCGAGTGCAACTTGTCGGCCAAAACAAAGACGACGTGAGGCGACGCAACAGGCGGCCTTCGTCGCCGCTAGTTCTCTGATGTCGGGTTGGTGTGTCTAATCCTTTATTAGTTATTGTATGAATATATACAAATATAAATAGGCACCATAATGGCAATCCCTTAGCACTATTACATGTTTTATATGGCATAATATCAATACAATTACATCGTGGCTTGCACACTAAAATAGCCATTCAGTCCAAAACTTCTACATTCCAACTAAATAATAATGTAAAGAAGTAAATCACACTTCATCGGCTTATACAAATCATGTTTTTACTCTGATCTTTAGAATTAGTCAGAGGGCCTTACTGAGGCTAAATCTACTCTCAGTGCAGTTACACTTGAATATCCCTAATCTGCCTCCTCTGCTCTGCTTCTCCTCACTTCTTTATTACGGATGTCAGAAACGGCCCCAGGACTGCAGGGGAGTGGGAGCTCTGTGTGTTTGTGAAGTGGTCTGTATCACTCAGGATGCTCCACCCATCTACCATTTTGTGTTCATACTATAAATGTATATTGTAAAATGTAAAATACTGTGAGGATTCTTAGTCTTAAAAGCTCTGAAATGTCTGAAATATTTGGCCGCTGAGAGCTAAATGCTCTCCGTATCAGAGCAGGTCAGATAGAGAGAGGCGTTTGTCATCACTGCATGCCTGGAGAAACACCAGGTCATACAGTATCAGTGCTTTATCCAAGCACCGGCCTCACCCAGGAAAGATGTTCCTATTGGATCCAACACTACCAGATTGTGTGTGTTTCTGCCGTCCGTCTGTGTTTGCATGCATGATTGCTGCTAGTGTTGCTATGTGTAAATCTGGCCGACGTCGGTTGAGAAGGGATGTTCCTTGTAAGAAAGAGGAAGAGGAAGTGAGCTGTGCCTTCTCTCCCTGACACAAAAACAAAGATTGTGTGTGCGTATTGTATTTTCTTGGGAGTTTCTCATGAAGACGACGGCTCCCTAAGCGGCCCCTGACCTTGTCTCAACGTCAAGTTGAGGATCAGAGTCTAAGCATGACGTTTGTGCTGCTCTGGTAACACCGGGGATTTTTGCCGCAGACATAAATTCTCTCGAATGATGAAGCGTTCAGACTGTGAGCAACACGATGAACATCATGATGTCCAGTCATTTCCTACAGAGCTGAGGCTGAGAGACAATCAGCTGACGGGCGGGATGTCAACAAGCTTGTTGACATCTTATAACACTGATTATTATTATTATTATAAACAAACCGTATTAAGAAGCACTTCATACACAAGGACCCGGGACAGAATACTCTTATATAATAATACTCAGTAATAATAATACTCAGTCCACTCAGATGATGACTTTATGTGTACCATAGACTGTGTATAAGAAGTGGACGTAGTCATCGTGATGTCACCCATTAGTTTGTGGACTGCTGTTTTGAAGCCGTTTTGAGGCATTTTGGCAGTTGGCATTATGGTTTTTCTCTGTCGCCATCTTTTGCAACGAGAAGTGACACGAGAGGGTGGAACTAAGTACAACTGAACGCTGAATAAGACATTTTTAGGCGACCAAAATGTTACAATTAACTTACATGAACTGAAAACACACTGTGAAAGAGTTAAAGTTGTAAGACGAAAACACGGACAACACCCAGACCGGGCAACGCCGTGGTAGTGACCTGTCAATCACAAGGTAGCCACGCCCTAAAGCATACCCTGCTTTATGGTCTATTTGACTCTAAATGGGACCATAATTTACTAAATGAACATCATGCTGTATTGAAGAAGACCTGAAACTAGCAACTGAGACCATAAACTCATGTTTACAATGTTTACTGAGGTGATAACTCAAGTGAGAAGTAGGCTCATTTTCTCATAGACTTCTATACAATCAGACTTCTTTTTTGCAACCAGAGGCTTCACTTTTCAGACCCGTTGGTAGCCACCTGGTTTCTACATCCTGACTAGAGGTGATGATGACATGGAAGAGTGTGTGTTGTTGGTATAGTGCAGGATAGCTTGGTGGACTGCTGAAGTTTTTCCTCTATAATAAGTGGACTGAGTTTATTTTCAGATTAGGACCTTTGGTCAAAGGGTTAAGGATCTATTTCAAAGACACAACAGAGCTTCAGTGTCGGGGGAGCGTCTTTGAGTATGTATGTGTGTGAGGGAGACTAGAATCAGTATCTAGGGAATAATAGAAAACATTTGAGAAAGCAAAGGAAGAACAGAGGTACAAAGTGTCAGCTTGTGTGTATCTGGGATAACAGCCTGCATCATGTTGGTGAGTGTCGGAGAGAACGAGCGTTACGAGAGAGAGAAGGCAAAAGAAAGCGACTCCATATGACTCGCACATGGCTGCGGACGTCTGCTCCGTTCACTTGTTATCCTGACAGACTGAATACATTAAAACTTGGGAGGAAGTAAGCGCGAGGAGGGAGGAAAAGGAGGGAGGAGAGAGGGAGGGTTGAGAGAGGGGGACAGGGTGACTAAGTTAGGAGAAAGGGGAAGTCTTCATGAAGAAAAAAAAAAAGGGGAAGGCAAGGAGAGAAAAAGGAGAGGTTACATGTGGCTATTTGAGGTAGCCGTTGAGTTATGGAGCGAGACAGAATAGCCGGTAAGTGGTGGCTTTTTCCAACTTATTTGATACTTTAACGCTGAGAAGGCTTTGTTTGGGAGGGACTTTATTTGACTCTTTTCTTTGTTGCTTCTTAGCAGTGGCAGTAATCAGCTAGAAGCCACCGTGGTTGTGTTGGCTTTATTTCACCAGTGAGGGTGGTTTAGAGACCTCTTCTGTGTCTGTCTGTCTGTCTGTGTGTCTACATGTTAACTTTACCCCTCTCATTTATTTCTCACATGTGTTATCTGACCTTTTCAGACGTTTCCTCTGTCATTCTCATTGAATGAACCACCACAGCTAAGCTCTCTGTTGAAGTGCACACACTATTTCTGAGTAGCTACTACCATAAGCAGAGCAACAGTGAGTAAACCTCATGTGATGGGCTGTCAAAGACGACTTCCCAGATCCAGGAAACGTAATTTTCAACTGTGCAAAGTGGCTGCTGTGCTGTAATTGGCAGCCTCGGGTTCGGATACTGACTTAACAGCTGACCCACATACACTACTGCGCAAACTATGATCCGACTATAGACGGAGGGAGTTAAATCACCACATGATTGGGTTTTAAGCAGAAGGAGTCCAGTTGTCAGATTAATTCTGACTGACACAGATGGTTTAATTTTAAGTTACGGGGAGTGGAAACCAGAGCTCATACATCGGCTTTTGTTTTTGACAGACAGCAGTACTCTTTTGAGAAATGTTTAACGTGCATCAGAGTCTGTTTATTGTCCCGCATGTGGCGTTAAAAAAAAACTCTCAGTAGCTTCTGGCATGACTATTCCTCAACAGAGATCCCTCTTGTTTCCTTTTAACCAGTCACTCTTTTATTGATTGTAATTGTTTAGTGCCAAATGGAGATTCAGTGCTCGGGGCCATATGTGTTCAGTCTGCGCTGAGAGGATAAGACTAATCTGGCATCTTGCGGTGATTAAGGCTGGACATCAAGCTGGGCGACACGGTGCAAATTAGCCTTTAATTCGACTGTTAATAAAGTGGCTGGGTTTGGTGAGCCGTGTGATGCATACACACACACCGCGCACCCATTTTTCACATTTTTTATCACCACTTGGTGGCAGTGTTGCAGTGTCATTTTGTCCTCTTCCCTGTTGAAATGTTCCATGTGGATGATTCATATTGTGCAGACAGAGGGATTTTTTTTTTATGGGAGAAATGGAGGAATTTAGTAGCTCCAGTTGGGGCCGTGTGGTAGAGAGAAGTGAGGTGGTGCAGCATTTTGTCAGGCATCACTTCCCCCCCTCCTCCTCACTCCTCTCAGTTAAGGAAGTCCTGCATGGGCTGAGCGACTTCCTGGTTTTCAACCTGTGCTGTGTTTGGACCTGTTGCCTTGACTACATCCACCGCCCCAACCTCCCCCCACCTCTGATCTCTTCAGACTTTGTTTTGATAGGAGTTCAGACTGTAGGTGGCATTTCCAACCTCTTGATTGTCATCTGTATCACCTCCATCTTGACCCTTGAGTGCTTCCTACTTTGCTTTTTCCCCGAGCCTGCTCAGGATTAAAATAATACGTTCAACGTGAAGTGTCATCTGCCATGACCGTCCAGTACGTATGGTCACCACATTGACAGTCGCTAATTGGTGACGCACTGCCGTGAAAATACAGAACAAAGGGAAAAGAAAACAAAGGGATTCAGTCTGGAAATGAGAGAAACCGTTGTGTCATGTTGCTTTATGCTCTGCCAATTAAACAGGAAGAAAATTGCTGTCTCGTCTGCTGGGATGACACTAATTGCAGTATTTGTGTGGCCTGTTTAGCATCAAACTGACAACAATAAAAGCAGAGATTCAGTAGTTTGAGTTGAGGATTACAAGTTGGACAACCTTCTTTGATAGTTTTTGACATATTTATACTGTACACTCCCCTCAGAGAAGTAAGTCGATTAAAACCTGTTTGCATCTGTTAACATGAAGGCCAGGACACATAGCTACATTCCCATATTTCTTTTTCCTATATTCTAACATACGTAATATTGTGATTCATGATGTTGCACTGAGGGGTGGGGGATGAAATTGATACAGCATAGTATTGCAATATTTTGCGTGGCAATATTTGATCAATAAACGGACGTCAAATATCAATCTTTTATTATATAAATTATTAACCTCTGAACAATCCGACCGCCGGCTGAGTGAAGGAACCGATTGGTACCAACCATGTCATGTTAGCTTGTCGGGATGAACGCTAAATAGTGCTCCAAAGTTACGCTAAAATTTGGTGAGGAAAAACTGGCGTTTCAAAGGGCTCCCTTGACCACTGACCTCAAGATATGTGTATGGAAACTCTGAGATGAACAAAGTGAAAACTGTATCTTATGAAACTGGGCATACACTGTACGATTTTAGAGATGTTGTTGTATAACTCCTACTCCTACTGTACGAGTAGACCGTTTGAGATATAAAGCCAAAGCTCGTAATTTATGTGCTCACACTGTACGGTCCGATCGTCAGCCACGATCTGAGTGCTCACACTGTACGTGTTAAATAGAAAAGAAAACACGATTCGTCGGCCCTCAGCTGTTGACAGTTGCGAATACAGATTTGTTTGAAAGCTCTGAGGCAGGTAAAGTTTGTTTGCTAGCAGAGGTCTGTATGGGTCACAATGCTAACAAGGCAGAAACGTGCTGCCTTGATCATCTGTGCCATCCTGTCTGCTGAAACGTCTAAAAAAATGAGGTACCGGCGTATATGGACTCGCATGTGGCTTGGAAGAAGTTTACAGTATTGTATCACTCTTTCTATTAAGAGTCAACATTTTACTTATTTTGGCTCCTCTTGGTCTCATAAAGAGCAGCACATGATGTTCAATGTTACTTTTAAATGGGCCTTTAATTTGACTGTACTTTAATGGTATGTGAGCTCTCGCTCTCTTTGAGTCATTCCCTCTTTTTCGCATGTGAATCTACAGTTTTAGAAGTGCTGATGTATCCACCCAGAGCCCTGTATACTCTCACCCTAAAACCCACGTTTCACAGATCCCCACCCACTCCTCCACAAACACACATAAAACCCGGAGTTAAAGGAACTCAAGGAAATCACAGAGCTCACCATGTTCCATAAAATAAGTGTACAGGATATCCTCTATGAGTGAACGCCCCGTCGTCCTCCTCCCACTGCCCTCCCAGTATCTCACCTCATATTGTTCCTCCGATTATTATTTGGTAATGATAAGTGAGGGAGACCGTGAAAGCAGCCAGCACGGGGAGTTCAGGAAACGGACCGGGAAGCCCCACCTTCAGTCCACCCAAGGGAGGATCTCTGACAGGTGAAATTATTCAATGTGATGGAAGCACAGGTCAAGCCAGGGGGTGATATAACAGAAATAGATCCTCAGTGAAAGCTCATTCAGGTGGTTGTTTACAAGCAGCTGTGTTTGTGGTCAGCAAGGTGCAAAGAGGAAATCAGCTAGTGTCAAACTGTTAATACAGAGACAAGCTAAGTGTGGGGATCTTGCATTTCATGCACAATACATGTGCACATTAACAACAATATGTGTTACTTTTCATGCCACACGATACATGTCTGTCCATAATTATAGAATTATTACATTATAAACTTTTGATAAATGCATTTTTGGGACATATTTACAGAATCTTATGCAAAAGATGCACTCACAATGGTCAGCATTTAACTCACCGTATTTAAGAGACGCGTATTTCTTTAAAGCATCACAATACAAAGATTATATTTTATTTAAAATTCTAAAAATGAAAGTTGCTAAAGATTGCAAGCATTTCTATTGCCTCCGCACAACACTCAACATAGCGGCTCACTAGCCAGTGGGGCACGCTCGCATGCACTAAAAGGCACGCACGGCCGGCCCGGCTATGTAAACAAAGCACAGAGAAGCTCTGATTACAAAACACAGAGAGGGAGAGTGACTTCATTCTCTGCAAATAGTTCTTTGCTGCTATATTAACGCTCTGAATATCGAATTTAGCAACTTTAAGTATTTTATATTTGTGACTGTCGCATGAATTCATGGAACAAATACGTTTTGCTCACAAATTGCAGCACGTGACACTAAGAGTACATCAATTACGTGTATATTAGGGCTGTCAATCGATTAAAAGAGTTAATCATGATTAATCGCGAATAAATCGCATATTTTTCATCTGTTCAAAATGTGCCTTAAAAGGAGATTTGTCAAGTATTTAACACTCTTATCAACATGGGAGTGTGCAAATATGTTTGCTTTGTACAAATGTATGTATATATGGGTTATTGGAAATCAATTAACAACACAAAACAATGACAGATATTGTCCAGAAACCCTCACAGGTACTGCATTTAGCATAAAAATATGCTGAAATCATAACATGGTAAACTGTAGCCCAACAGGCAACAACAGATGTCAGTGTGTCAGTGTGCTGACTTGACTATGACTTGCCCCAAACTGCATGTCATTATCATAAAGTGGGCATGTCTGTAAAGGGGAGACTCGTGGGTACCCAGAGAACCCATTTACAGTCACATATCTTGAGGTCAGAGGTCAAGGGACCCCTTTGAAAATGGCAATGACAGTTTATTCTCGCCAAAATTTAGAATAGACGTTATTTAACCTCCTTTGCAACAAGCTAGTATGACATGGTACCAATGGATTCTTTAGGTTTTCTAGTTTCATATGATATGTATCTTCACTCTAGCTTTAAAACTAAATAAGTAGGTGAGAGATGAGAGCATCATCTACTTTTTTCACCTCTCACATTCAAACAGACATGAAACTAAATGTGCACGCTCTAATCTTCACAGTGGCATCACCTCTGTAGGTGTGCACTTTGTCCACAGATGGACTTTCATGTGATACTTTGGTGTTTGCTTGCTTTGACTAGATAACTGATACAAATGACATTTGGGCTCAGTATGACAATTCCCTGCACAGCAAATAACATCCAAGTCTTAAAACCGCTGCAGCGATGCTGCTGCCAGCATAAACTGTCCACACAGCTATTAGGCCAATTTAAAACAGCTTACTATGAAAGAGTCAAGGATAATAGGTTTTCCAAAGAACTGTCATATTAATAAAAACGTGTATGTGAGTAGTGGGGCATGGATCGAATTGAGTTTAAAGCAAGGCCGTATGTGTTACTCTCAATGAACTACCTCCCTCAGTCTCACTGCTCTGTCTTGAAACTATCTATTGCTTCTCCTTCTCTCTTTACTCTTTCTTTGGATTTGTGCAGCGGTTTCACTACCCTCTTTAATTGCACAATGTTCCTGCAGTGACAGCGTGTTATTTAGGCTCTGCTACAATAAGTGAGTTTATTCCACTAACATTAAGAAGTGTAATTTTGCCTCCTTCCTGGACATGCGGGTCAAACTGATCATCTATAAGAGGTGTCATTTAGATAAACGCTGAAACCGCACACATGACCTCGTTGGTGCAAACAAGTAAGACTCAAATAGAGAGGTTGGTTTTGTGCAACTTCCTGCCAATAAATGTTTGTGGTTGTGCCGAATTCCTGTTTGTCTTAAACTGACCAAGCACCAAAGCTTAGAATCTGAGGTTCATAGTAATGACTCCTGTATGAAATATATATTGATATACAAAAACAAAGGGATGGTTTAATAATAAAATATCAATTGCAGTGAAAAAAATTGATACAGTTGGAGCTATTTAGGCATCAATCATACAGTGAATTTGTAAAGAAAAATGAATTTAACAAGCTACAAAGTGAATAACAAACCCCACAAAGATGAATCCAGCATGAAATCTGACGACCTCGCTGATGAAAACATGAAATTACTTAGGGGAAACAACACTGTGTGTATTCATAAGTAGATTACACACTGTCACACACATAATTGTTGCTATTAACAAGGTAGGAAACAAACACGACTCCCTCAGCGACATAGAGATACAGATATGAGGCTGAATGGTTTTGGTTAAGCAGATTTCTCTTACTACAGTATGTGCGCAGGCCTCTGTGTTTACGGTGCTATTTCAGGGGCACCGAGACGCACAAACACACCCGCATCCACACTCACAGTCAAGTAACCACATGTGCACATGCTTGCATAGGCACATATTCACATAATGTTACTCATGGTGCAAAAAAAAAAACACACAACATCTCCAGATGTTGTTTTGGAGCGTTCCCTCATTCTGTCGCTCAGCTTTACCTCGCAGCAGCCAGCCCAGAGTGTGTATCCATGTTTAGATAAATACACACTGGCTGGGGGAGGTGTGTGTTTCACACACCGTGTGTTTTGGTTTAATTGAATACTACAGAGGCTTGTGGCATATGGTTAGTAGTGCAGCTCACTCGGGTTCGCATGGGCGCAGAGGCCACACACTTTGTTACGTATAGTGTATGCATGTATACAGTATATATAGGTCTACTTGTATACAGTATGTGAAAGTACACTAATTCACATGCACATAAAGATGCATTTTCACGTGCTTGTTGAGGTGAGGTACAGTATATCCATAAACATGCATGCACTGCATGCACATGAATTTGGTGCAATTTGGACATGCAACACGTTCCATATTGATGAACTTTGCATAAAGAAGCACACAGCGCTCTCAGGAGTGAGGCTTCAGGGCTCTGCAGACTAAGATGAGTATGTCGCCCACAGCGGGCGGACCGCAGCTCCCGCTCCGAACGGGCACAAGCATCCGACAACGCTGCAAGCAGCAATACCAGGAGCCAAGCAATCGGCCCGTTCCGAACGAGCACATGCTGCGAATGGTTGCGGCTCATTGACTGTCGTTCACTTTACAACCCAACTCTTCTTCACGTCCCTGGAATCAACATGAACGGACAGCCAACTGGAACTCAAACCAGAGTGTATTTCACTGGCGCGACCATGAGTAAGCCTGTGTGTGTGTGTTTTTTCCCCCCATGAGTAAGAATGTATTTACCCGGTGTCAGACTTGATTCTAACTTATAACACTAATAACGTTACCACCAACAAAATACCTCCGCTAATTAGATCCATGCTGTACTTTATAACCATGGTGGTCATGACTAAGCAAGAGACTAATACGCTTATTTGGAAATGACCTCCATTAAGTGTGTTTCTCTGATGTTTCTGACCGGCGAGTAACTGACCTGGGTGTTTTTCCCGTGAACCAGAGTGTATTACACCGGTGGTTCTGACCGGTGGTTGTGTGATGCAACTATGTCATGGCAGGTGTATAGCTGAGGACCCGAGGAAGCGCAGTATCGAGTGTGAAGCTGTTTGGATGAGCGGTTCTCGAGAAAGCTGCAAGCAGCAACACCACAGGCCAAGCATTCAGCCTGTTCTGAACAGGCATGTCTTCAACAGGCACTGCGCTAGTTTACTATAAATGCCCACACACAGCTGTCAGGGTGATGATGCATAATATGTGACTCAAAGCTTAATAGCACAACATAGGACAACAAACGTCTCAGAGGACAGATAGTCTACCCAGTAAAGTTCAGATAGAGTAAAATGCAAATACTGTGTGTGTGCAATACTCTGGTCTTTATCCGAAGACACCTTTGCTTGTTGCAGTTATAAGAAATAACCAGACTGCACCATAAACACACACAGTGTTATTCTGTGTGTGTTATTCTGTGTTAGCGTCGACCTCTCAGGTGTTAGGGTTAGGGGCCACTGGGTGGGCTTGGCATCTTATTAGTGCCCCTTTTGAATGGAGCTTTTCATTCAAATGGGATTTTCCTGAATACTCAGAGGCTATAAAAGTGCCAGGCGCTGGTGCTGTACCTTTTTGCCATCACTTAGGGTGAAACACTTGTGATATCTGATGTGTGACAGTATCGAAATATCGATAAATATATCGATACTGAATATTTAAAACGGTTTCAATACTCATTTTCCACACGAGTACCAGCTGCAGTTTCTGCTCTTTTCTCTCCAACAGCGAGTTGACACACACACCGCTATTTATCTTTTTTTTTTTATTTTATGTTTAATTTAATGTTGTTAATTTTTCCCCATGGTACAGAAAATGGTATCAAATATTGATATTTTTAAAGGTATTGTATTAAAGTTAGATATTCCAGCATCATGATAACACTATGTGACAGTATCTCTTGGCTATCTGGAGGAAGTGGAAATGCCAGCTTCCTGTGACCCTTAGCTTTAGTTTTAGGTTTCCTTTGAGCGCTGATTGTACACCAGCTTCTACATTCACTGTTTTGACCTTAACCATTAGTGTGGTAATGGTAAATGGTAAATTCATCACTCATCCACAGTCACGTCTGGCTCCAAACAGGAAGCTGTTTAAAGCCGCTCACTCATGACCAATGAGTAATTACAGCGATAGCATCACTATTTCATGGATAAGAAATACTGCGGCCCCGTCCCACAGGGAGACAGTGGATGCGGTTAAGTAAATGCAAGGCCAGCTTTGATATTTCATCACTTTTCTCAACATCTTTTCAACAACAGTTTCTCCTGTCGTCTCCAAATTGGCCGCAACAGCTTCAAGGACATGAAGTGTAACCAAACCCGCCGCATCAAAAGCCGGCTTGTCGTCAATGTCCCTCCCGAAAGAAGTGCTGGATTACCTGGTCAGCTGTGTCCACCAGGCTCAAATTCCCATGTTCTTCGGTGTCACAGAGGGGCGCGTTGGTGCACGAATCCCCCTCTGATTGCCCAGAGGCGCCGTCGTATATATCCCTAATGTCAACTTTCTCCACCAAGCCTCTCAGATTTTTTCTCTGTCACAGGAAAGCAGCTCCTACACAACTGACTGCACTTTAATTATCGTGTCAGCCAGTTTGCTGAGGTTGTTTACTCAAAACTGAAGCCTCAAACTCTCACTTTAAACTGCCGTCCCTCTGTAGCTGTGACAGAGTGGAACTGGCCACTTGAGGAGCCGCAGTTGTAACAGAAGATCTCGTCTGATTGCAGGTTAACTGGGTTATAAAGTGGCGGCGTGACATGTCGTCCACTTTCACTGTCAGAGCCGCTTCAGAGGCTGAATGAGGAAATCAGACCTGAGAGCCACTTTGGTGGTGAAGGGTCTCGGGGAATGACGGGGGTCTGTTGTCTGCGTGAATGCTTGCGTGTGCATGTACAAGTGTGTGTGTGTGTGGGGGGCAGTGGAAACACACACACACTAACACACACGCATACACAGGACATGAGGGAGAAGGGGGAGTGTGTTTCTAGCTGCAGGGAGGGGTGGAGATGGGAGGAGGCTTTGCCTTTTCGCACTCTCTGAAGTGTGAATGCAGCGATATAGAGAAGTTAGTGGCAAGTCAGAGAAAATAAGTTGCTCTTTTAAGAGAGTTGTCGACTTGGACTTGTTTTCTCATTCACTCTATTTTGGATTTTGTTCAGATTACACTTGAAAGTTGAAAGAAAAATACGTTTTTTGGTGAAATTTCATGCCTGAAAAATGTCTGATTCTGGAGTCAATCCACACTTGGAAGGAATTATTTCAGATTTTGAAGGTTTGTAATTTCTTTCACTTCTACCATCTGTCAGCTGTTGATGAATAGTGTTAATAATGAACAATTATCTATGTGTGTGTGTGCCTGTGTAGTACTATGCATGTGTGTGTGTCTCTGCTTGTTACTGTTAAAAACAGGGTGGTGAGCACATGCTAGCCAAGTCCCTGCAGCCTATAGTCTGTTATTGATTATAACCCAAGTTACGTCAATAATAGAAACAAACACAGCGCTGACACCACACTATTCCAGCACCGGAAAGCCTTCAGCTGAAAGCCCTGCGATGGAGACAGTGTGGAAACCTCAGCTCTAAGAGCTAACATCTGTCTAACCTCCTGATACAACATTCACAACTGTGTCCCTCCTTTGTTTTCTAAGCCGGTGTGTTGAGCTGACATTAGTTCCCTTTGTCCTCCTCCTCCTTCCTCCTCCACCATTCTGTCTGTCTTCCTTCCCCACTTCTTTCCTGTTCCTCCTCCGGTCAGACCGCGTCCCTCCAGCTGCTGTTTGGTCTGATGCTCACTGTGAGATGTCAGGAAAAGTATCAATTCTCATCACTGGAAGTAGTCTAAGCTTTTTAAAGCCATATTTCTGGTAGTGTTTGATCAGTTCAGACAGCACAACGTCTGTCCGATAGTTTACTCAGATTCATTTAATAACCAGTTGACAGCTTGCTTGTGAATTCATCTGTGTCATCTAGTCATCAAGTATTTTATTCACACAAGAGTATACAAAAATAGGATTTACCATGTGGTTATCTCATGTAGACCATTTATTTATTGAATTACCAGGAAACATGCTATATCGTGATAAATATCGTTATCAAGATATGGAAAAGATTTTGGCCATATCGACTGACGTGCAAAGTTCTGAAAAGCTGAAAGTAATCTGGTTGGTTTAATGCTACAAAACTGAATCGTAAAACCATCATAATTGAGAAATTGTGGTGTGTCAGCTTGCGTATACTTGTTTTGTTTGTGACTGTACACTTTCATCTGATTGTGATAATCAGATAAAGCAGATTGGAGTTCTTATGTGACAGTTTCAACAGCTGAAGTGTTGCCTTAATCAGGTCAAGAGCAAATTCAAAGTGGCTACGCAGAACAGAGAAGTCTGATTTTACCTTGTTTACATCATTAGAAAAGCCTCACCTGTTCTTCAGTTATGTGAACTGGCAAACTTCCCTGAGCATTTCTATATTCATTTTACTATTACAGTACTGTGGATATGTCCATGGGAACATCTCAGTTATCCTCATTTGAACGGTTGTCCCTCCTTGCCTCTCTCTATGATGGTCCAGCCCTGCCTACGAGTGTAGCAGTGAGAGAGTGGAACACTTTTGCCTTCAGTCGTGGTCGTACAACACGCCATATGAAGTAGTGAATTTCAAACATTACCCCGGCATTAACTAGTATATTGTTTCAACAGAAAACATGGCTGTCATTTTTTATTATTGAAGATTATCATATTAGATCATTAACAGTAAAAATAACCTGGTGCTCAGTCAGTGGTGGCCAGGCAGTCTCATATGCTGGCAGACCATTTTTGTGCAAATGGGATATTACTACAGGTGGATAGGGAGTTCATGTTAACTTTATTCAGAGTAACATAGAAAGGCAGTAAAGCCAAATGTTAGTTAGAGTAAGGTCAATGCCAGGTTCCTCCCTGTATGTACTCTTGTAATTATCAAAAATAGCATTCAGTACGTACCTACTATCTACACACCGATAGCACCTGCTGTATCCTGTACTTAAAGGGCGGGACCATTATTTTTAGTTTTTCTTTTAGGTTTTATATCATTCAGTAGCTACCCAGTCCTTATGTTTTCAAATCCAAACAAATTTTGGTCAAGGTGTGTACGTTTTAGCATCAAAATGTTATTTTCCCTTCAAGCCCTTCTACAAACTTTGTCCCACGTGACCTGATGAAGGTTTCTGCATGATGACGCTGCTACATATTCAGTACCTTATAGTCAGTGTATTACATACAGGAACTTAGATGGCGGTCGGCATGCTCCCAGTTTGGAGAAGCAGACAGGACTAGCGGCATGTAAGCTAAGCATTGTACCGCCTGGACGCCATGTTAGTTCAGATCTGAAAGTCACACAACAACACAAATACACTAACCGATCGATGCAGCGGTAGATGGGTAACTGTTTTTGTGAATGCAGTCTGGTGGCTTTGAAGACAGCGATATAACATTTTCAGTTACTGGTTTCCATTTGAAAAAAACGTAAAAGAACACAGATAGACTTGCCCTTTAATAGGGACCCCCATAATCTACCCCACCAGTAGATTATACTGGTCATTATGAACCATTCTGGTGTTTCCATCCAGCACAGAAACATCTATAGAGAGAGGTGCTTGGCAAACACTTGACTGAGTAAATCCCCATTTGATCCCAGATCATTATGTTTTCCAGTACATTGCACTGGGCTGTATCTCACACTGAGGAGGAAATAGGTAATGTAATTGGTGAGCACACTAAAGATGTAATAATGCCTCTTGGATGGACTCGTGTGTGGGACTATTATGGAAAATGGATGATAGAAACCACCATAACAACTGCGCACTGAAACAATGTTATGGTTTTCTACAAGGTAGAAAAAGTCTCTAAACGTATGAGTCACCACCAGAGGATAAGCCCAGAATAGGCCCATATTTGTATATTCAGAGAGACTTTGTAGAGTCGTAGACGGGCTCCTGCTACGGTTGCCAACCTAAACTGAGCTTTGAGTCCAATCCAAGGTATTTTATACTGATTATCTGCTTAAAGGTGCCCTGCTGTTGTTCCAGTGTGGCACGTGGACACAGAGAGGAAATGAATATTGAAATGGAGAGAGTGCATGTGTGTGGTACAACCTGGCAGAAAGGTCGGTGTGTTATTAAGTTGGTTCGTGGGGATTACGTGCGTAAATACCACACTTTGTTAACAGGTCTCGGAGGTCCTGTTCGTTCTAAGAAGTATATTAAACCAGGGGTGGCACAAAAAAGTATGCCTGTGTCACGGCAGTTGCGGAAAAGTTGGATTTCTACTGAGCGTTTATCTGAATCTTTTGTTAGTCAGTCTGTCTCTGACATACACACACACACACACACACTGCAGATAGAGCTGACAGCTCTGCACCGTCATGTTCTCTACCCAGTAATTTACTGGTAGATTTGGTGTCCTGCCTTCTTGAAAAATAATGTTTTTGCTGAAGCATGTTTTTTTGTGTGGGGAAGTGTGATTTATGCAGAAAAAAAAAAAGTGCTCGGTCTGAATATTTCAATTTCTGCTGTGAGGTCACCGGGTTCTAATTAATCACCTTTAATCCTTTCTGCATCGGTCCATGTTGACAACTTTCTCTCCCCCACACATATCAGAACTTTATTGAAACTCCAGACACTGTGTGTTAACTAGTCTGACTCACCGGATGTAGACTGTGGGTGTAAGCCTGGTTGCCTATTTCAGACGGTTTCTCCTCCGCTTTTGCTATCTGTGCTATCTATTTTGCATCCTGTGCTTATCAACGCCCAAGACGATTGTGATTGATTTAAAGAAATACAAACAAGCCAGAGCATTTTTCCCCAATACCAAAATGATAACGTCTGGAGCCAGACCTTTCTCTCGCGCTGACACAGCACTGTAAAGATAGGTCTGGCTATGGTAGACAATGTGTTAACAGGTGTTAAAGGAGGGTTGGTAGTGCTGTTCAAATAAATTAATTTGTTGAAATTCTCAACAGAAATCAATAAATCGAATGATCTGACCATAAAAAAAGAAAACAATCTGGTATCTGTAGCTGTCGCAGGACTGTAATAAATCCATCTAATCATTTCATTCGGCTCAAATTTAATGATTGGACGGGCTACCTGCCTATGCGGCCTCTGTCCGTGCACTCATTGCGCATCACCGGAGTCTTCCACAAGCTGCTAGCTTGACAGCTGTGAGTACTAACAATAGTAATGTTCATTGTTTGCGTTTATTATGATGTTTTTGTTCATAATGATCGTTTTGGGGGAGTGGCTTTGGAGGGAGGCCTGAAGGGGCGGACCATCAGTGTTGCCGACTTTCTCTCTAGATTTAGGGACTTTTGGAGCTATAGTGCTGATAGCTACTTTCATTGGAAAAGAGTTGGCAACACTGGGCTCTGGTTTTCCTGTTGGATCATTTTTAAAATCTAGTGTACTCTTGCTAGTTCCTCAGCATTACCGACCCGATGTTTAAGTGGAATGCAGCCCCCGTCTTTATACCTTCACTGGTCACTGCTGTAAATCAATCTGCTCATGAAGTGGATAGTTAACCAGAGCGTGATCAAAGGAACAGAACAAGGCTTTACCTGTCAAAGGTTGAGGCCTAAAGAGCCTGAAGCTAAGCACCAGGGCAGCTAGTCAACAGCTGCCTGAATGACTCTTTGTGTGGGTGTGTGTGTCCTCAGTCAGGGGTGAAATCCAGATCTTCCTGGCCCTTTAACATGACTGAAGAAAATGGAAGATTTTGACCAGAGACCTGCACCAACTCACCTCTTCCATCACACGTCTTCCCTCTTTACCAAACACCTCTATCGCTCCAAGGATTTTCTCTGTGCTGGACGCGGGGTGTCGGCCAGACCGGCAGGGAACCACGCAGTAAATCTGACACAGCGAGCTGTACTGCTGCGGGTCAGCATTAGTAAACCCAACACCATCAGTGGGCAGTGAAAGGAAGTGCGTGTTTGACAGTGTAGCATTAAGGGTTTCGTCTGACCAAGCAGAAATACCATAGTGTGAAATTGTATCGTTCATTGTTTGGCCTTGTCTTGTCAAATAGGACCACATCGACTTGTACTCGGCGGCAACTGACATCAGATAAACTCCACTGTGCATAAACTGGTTTTATATAACCAGTTTTTGATCACTTGACTTATTGCCTGAGGTTAGAATAACGGCTCCGACTAGGAGTTCAAGGCTGTGTACACAGTACAGTACATATTTTAGTAATTAAAATACTGGTGCAGTGGGTTTGTTGTTGTTACTGTACAGCATAACTGTATTTTTATGTGCTTCAAACAGTTACACATGTACGAGGTTGTCGATTCAATTATTTACAGATGCAAAGTAGAGCCAGGCAAATTCACTGATTCTCTGAATCTTTATTTACATCAACAGAAAACACCATATAGCATCATGTTTTCTGACCTACTGTTGCTAATGCAAAGTCCACACTTTGCACATCTGTTTCACATCTTCACTTGGAAGGCTTTTAGGAAGTGTCATCATCAGCAGCTTCACATCAGTCATCAGAATTAATTAATCAATAAACCGTACGTGACCGTGCTGTTAGTGATTGAATACATCTGGAAATGTAGATTATGTTGAGATTAAATAGTTTCCTGGCTTTTATTTTAGATTTTTACAAATGCAATATAACATTATTATCATTCTAGAAATAATTTGGGATTTTCAATATTGTAATATCATGATTTAGTAGAACTTTGAGCTGTCCTGGTCTAAATTTTTCGGAGCTTATCAGACTGTCCCAGATGTTTGAATGAAATATCAGCGCAAACATCTGTTTGGTCACGTCCACACTACTGATGTGTTTCCCTTTCTTCAAAAACTTTGAAAACTGTGTCTCATTCACATGAACGGAGGAAGGAAAATAACTCTGGATTCGGCTATTAGTGGATTTTGCAAGTTTTAGGACCTAATGATTTAAATAAGGGCTATTAGAGTGTTCATACTGGGAAGTTGATTCACCTCAAAACAAATGATTCGCCGATTTACGGACGTCTCTTTCTCAATGTAAGTCTATGGGTCTTTTTGGGCACAATGGCGTCACGTGACGGACACAGAAGATGGAGCACCACCGTTTAGCCACTAAGAAAATGGCGCTCTTCCTGGCGACTTGAGGGGGACGTTAGCATTAGTTAATCTTTGTTGACTGCTGTCAGTCCCAAACAGTGGGTAACCTCTGGGTCTGAAAAGTGAAGCCAATGCTGAAGTGCCTTAAACTTGCATTCTTTCTAACAGCCAGCAGGGGGCGACTCCTCTGGTTGCAAAAAGAAGTCTGATTATATAGAAGTCTATGAGAAAATGAGCCTACTTCTCACTTGATTTATTACCTCAGTAAACATTGTAAACATGAGTTTATGGTCTCAATCGCTAGTTTCAAGTCTTCTTCAACACAGCATGATGTTTATTTGGTAAATTATGGTCCCATTTAAAGTCAAATAGATTGTAAAGCAGGGTATGCTTTAGGGCGTGGCTACCTTGTTATTGACAAGTCGCTACCACGGCGTTGTCTGGTCTGGGAGTTGTCCGTGTTTTCGTCTTACAACTTTAACCTGAAAATGTCTTATTCAGTTTTCTGTTGTGCTTAGCTCCACCCTTTCGTGTCACTTCTGGTTGCAAAAAAAAACAAGATGGCGACAGCGAAAATGCAGAACTCAAGGCTTCAAAACAGCAGTCCACAAACCAATGGGTAGTCACAGTGACTACGTCCATTTCTTACTGTATATACAGTCTTATGTCCCAACTAATATCAGTGATAGAGAACACAATGTGTGGGAACTTTGTCTTGACCTGTTTTAACTTCCCCATTTCTCACCGTGCACCCTCTTTGCCTCTCTATCTCCAGGGTGTATTCTCCCTCCTCTCCCTCCTCTCCCTCCTCTCCCTCCTGTCTCTCTGTTTGTTTTCCTCCCCCTAACGCTCGACTATCTCCTGCTAGTGCATCTGGGCTGAGATGATACTGAATGTTTGTGTTCATTGGTCGGGATGTCCTTGAGAGCAAAGTGATGACACAGATGATAAAGAGGCAGCCTAGCCTAACACCTGGGCTGTATTAGGACAAATGACCATGAACCAATGTGAGGATACAGCTGCCTCCATCTTTGTTTTTGTTGCGCCAATAGTCTTTTACTATATTGTCTGTGCTGCATTATCTTCCCACACGAGACGCCTTGAGATACCGGACACCGGGCGGGTGATAGGTAGTGGTGGGACGTGGGGAGACGAGACTCCTGGCTGCTGTTAATGAAGTTCCTCTGAGGTGGATTCAACCTCTCGTTTCCAGCTCATAGTCTGGGAATGCTGTTTCACTGGGAGCCGTACTCCTTCATCCATCTGTCAGTCCCACACTTCTTCTTCCTAATGCTCCGTGATCCTACAAGTATGATATTCACGCAAAGAATATCCTAGATGGAAGCAAAAGACGTAGTTCCCCTTTTGCTTCAGCTGAACAAGAGGAGTCTGTGGGAAGAAGCGTGGTCCTTAAAAACATAGGAGTTGAGTGATCATCTAAGTGAGAGATGCCCTGAATGCCTTTTTCCATTCTCCCAGACAACATTAAAGCACAGAAAGACTCAAATTCATCTCCGCTCTTAAATCATACACACTTGACTGCACGGCCTCTAAATACAAACAAACGGCTCGAGAGGAAAGCACTCAAGTCCTCTTCTGTGGTCCCGTGCCTGTGGCCATATAATCACAAAGCAGCCAAGAACAGAAATACTAATCCAAGATCACTTAACAGGTCACTGGCAAAACAACGTCTTGGTTCAGCGGATCTTATTTGGGCAAAACTTGTGAATATGGATCCTGATATCACTGCCGTTAAATTCTCACAGCTCTTCCACAATGTAATGAAACTCAACAGCGAGTGTCAGAGGATGTTAGAATGAGCCTCGCTCGTTACACAATACAGTCTTAAAGGGAACGTATCATGGAAAATGTACTTTTCCAGTGGTTGTGCACATACATTTGGGTATCTGGAGTGCCTACCAACCCACAAACTGTGAAATAAGACAACCCAGTCAGTTATTTGTGGGCTGCCGAAATAAGAAAACATGTGATTCAACAAACCATTCAGATTTTGCTCCTCTTCCTATGTCACATGCAGGCTCATTCGAATATACCCCCATCTATATACCATCTGAGTAGGGTACCGAAGTCGGTACTTTTAAGTAGGGCTGTCAATGTTAACGTGATAATAATGCGCAAATTTGTTTTAACCGCACTAGTTTCTTTAACGCATTGACACAACTTGTGATTTTTAGGTTGTAAAGTTTTAAGCCAGAGTAAAGATACTGGCATCATATGAAAATCTAAGGAATCCATTCGTACCAACCATGGAACCACCATCGCGAAGGAGGTTAAATAACGCTCCAAACTTAAGCTAAATTTTGGCGAGGAAAAACTGTCATGGCCATTTAAAAAGGGGTCCCTTGACCTCTGGCCACAAGATATGTGAATGAAAATGTGTTATATGGGTACCCACAAGTCTCCCCTTTACAGACATGCCCACTTTATGATGATCACATGCAGTTTAAGGCAAGTCATAGTCAAGTCAGCACACTGACACACTGACAGCTGTTGTTGCCTGTTGGGCTGCAGTTTGACATGTTATGATTTGAGCATATTTTTATGCTAAATGCAGTAACTGTGAGGGTTTCTGGACAATATTTATCATTGTTTTGTGTTGTTAATTGATTTCCAATAATAAATATATACATACATTTGCATAAAGCAGCATATTTTCCAAATCCCCTGTTAATAAGAATATTAAATACTTGACAAATCTCCCTTTAAGGTTCATTTTGAACTGATAAAAACATGTGCGATTAATTTGTGATTAATCGCAATTAACTATTTGAATCGATTGACAGCCCTAGTTTTTTAACATTAAAGCTTGTAAACATGTTCTAGTAGAAACCCAAATTAAAAGTATGAACCTGAAAGGGAGCATGATATGTCCCCTTTAAAGGGTGCATCACAATCTTGCAGCTCCTTATGAAATCTGCATCTGCATTTTGGCAGAGCAACCTGTTCTCTGGCCAGAGTTGAAAGTAGCCACAGCCTTGGACTCCCTCACAGCAATCATAAAAGCACAAGACACAGCGGTAAGAAGGACACAGTCCAGTGGCAATACGGGTTTGGAAACCAACTTACAAATTGCAAGTTTATTGTGTTTAATTCTTTCATATGTATATCTATCAAAGGGTGGATTTTAAAGCTGTTTTACGGTGCCTTACTGGGTAATGAACTCAGAGCTTTAACACAGAAAATAAGGGATGGGGAGTGTGAGAAAATGATATTAAACTGGGTACGTGTTTCTAACACGAAGACCTCTTTTTGTGCGTATTAAGGGACATGTCATGCTTTCCACACATAATGTACCGTACAGTACATGTAAAGCTAGCCTTACAGCCTCAGCAACAGTCTTCTACAGTGCAAGAATGCCAAAGATGAAAGGTAACCATGCTTTAACGTCTACATAAAGGGAGTAGTCGAGGGTAAAGGAGGTGTGTACCACAAATCACCATAAACTCCAAGACGTGAGTGTAGATCCATTTATTCCCGTGGTGAACAAGAGCGTCCTTGGTGTGTCCGACTAACCGGAAAACAGAATAATACTTTGGCTCGGGCGTGATTTTTTTGTTAGGGGGTAAATTGTATCAAATGTCCACCATGTTGGAGTGAAGCAGCTTATAGCAGTAAATTAGATTAGCAGTGCTGGTGTGTGTGTGTGTGTGTGTGTGTGTGTCGAGGGGGAGACAGCTTTGATGTGATTGTGTTGAGCTCCGCATCCCCTGACAGAGTTTTCAACTTTTACACAGAGAGCAGTGGGACTGGGGCACGGTCCCCTCCCTGTGGTTGTAGTCGCTTAAAAATAAACACGTATACATTCCCGTAACACACACACACTTTTTTTTTTTTTTTACAAGCACTTTGAACAAAACTACATACAGTTACATAAAGACACGTGCACACGCAGACGCACCGCAAGCCACAAGCAGATCAAATAATCAGCGCTGCGTTTTAGGATTGCAGGAAACAGGAGATGTTCTTAAGGGTGTGCGTGACGGGACTGGTCTAACTAGTGTGTCATTATGATACCAGCTCCTGGCCATTGGCTTGGCACAGCAACTCCACGATGGGAGTCAAATTCAAGTTGACTTTGAGCCAGTGCTCTCCTCCCAGGGGGTGATCCCATCCCGCAGTATCTTCGTCTTGGACAGTGCAGCTATTTTCTCACGTCACAACTAACCGAGGGGAAGGATGTGCCTCTATCTCTGCGCTCGTGTTGCTCACAAACAATGTTGACTTGGGAGTTTTTGTGCCTAAAACGCTTGGCAGGGAACAATGCTTGGCTGATTGCGTGCATTGTAACATGTCGTGAAGCGCTTCAAATGGCTCTGTTGTAAAACCCTAGAATTTTAGTTTTGTAGTGCACCACACACGTAGCCTCAAAGTCATGACAAAACAACAAAACAAAAACCTGCCGCTGGTGATGGGGGGATGTTATGAAATTAGATAAGTAGGGCTTAATAGCTACTAGTGCGTGCTGTTTCCTTTGTGTTGCCACCAAAATTGCCTCTTCACCCCACCCTCAAACCGCAGGCTCTTTACTACTTGCATACTGTTCATAATGCCTTTTAGAAAAAAAACAATTCGCTTTGTTTACTGCTCAGTTAATTGGTATGACCTTTTTGATGAATATTTTATGATATTGTTCCCACTTCCTATAAACAGCAATCTTGACCCATAAATGGTTTATAAGGGAAAGATGAGCTCAACGTGGTTTACAGAGTCAATGTGCTTTCAATATATTGTGTTCTGTTTTAAGCATTTGTGCATTTTAGAGAGAAATATTGTGATATGTGCTCCACTACATTTATTTGGCAGCTGTAGTTACTAATTACTTTTCAGATTTTACATTAAAAATAACATTTGCAAAAGTTTATGAAGTTTGGCTTGTGAACCTTTACCAAAAAAAAAAAAACTGTGGCTGTGTCTGAAAACATTCACTCATTCATTACTCCCTCCTCTCTATCCAGGGAGTTCTATACAGAGGTTTATATAGTGAGCTCATCGGCAAAATGAAAAAAAAAAAAACACTTTCGGACACTACTCATGTAATTTTCTCTGTGCCGCTAATTACGCACAATTAAAACGTGCAATTAATGCCAGCGGGTGGATCCATAATAAATTCTGACATGTATTTTTGTGATAAATACATATTGTAAGCTATTTTGTTGAGTTGCCTCTTAGTGAAGTCTCTGAGTGAATTTAAGTTCCCCCTGATAAGCAGTGATGCAGCCTATTATGTCTAGGGCTTTTATTGTGAAAGGTAAGAACAGAAGCAGTAAAGCGGTGATGCGCTGCCGTCTGCCATTCTGGCAATAAGCGTATTTTCCCAAATGAATAAATACAAAGTACTTTGTGGCCGTTAGTGTTGTGATGCGCTGCTCACATTAAATATATAATTTGCTCATGGATTTGTCTCAATTGCGCTGCTCTTTCCTCTCATCTGTCTGCCATTTTTCCTCTAGCGCAATGCATGATGGTACTTAGTGCCTGTTTAGTGAACATCGTTGTCCACTATTTCTCAGAATGCATTATGGGATACTTTGAGTCCACTATGCAGGGTATAATAATTCTCACTAAACATTAGGACAGCACTACAAAATGGTGTATACTGCAGAACCAGTACTTTTACTTCTAATACATTAAATACATTTTGCCGATCATACATCTGTACTTTAACTTATATAGGATTTTGCATGAACGACATTTACTTGTAACTGAGTACTTTAACGTTGTGGCTTTGGTACTTCTATGTAAGTAAAGAATCTTAATAATTCTTCCACCACAGTTTTAACCTCGTTATAGTGCACTACTTTATTAAGTCACAGCTGCGTTTAGTCACAGGAACAATTGAGAGTTATTTTCATTGGCCATTATTTTTTCGATTAATCAGTCCATGAAGTCACAATGATATAAAACAGAAAAAGCAGACACTGGAACCAGAGAATGTTTTGGATTTCTGTTTTAAAAATGAGTCACATGATAAACAGATTATCAAAATAGTTGCATCGATCATCTAATCAGTGAATCCACTAATAGTTTGAGTCGTCAAATGACCCTACAGTTTGACTGATGTATTGTTTGTCTCACACATGCAGCTCTGAAGAGGTCCTTTGAGGTGGAGGATGTCGACACTTCATCTCACTTGTCCCCCGGCTCCCGCCGGACAACCAACTCCCCTCACCGTAACGCCATGTCTCCCACCAGCATCTACTACCGCGACCTGGGCACCGCCGCCTCGGCCCCGGCCACCAACAACAACAACCTCAACTTCACCCAACCCCGCTCCATCATGGGCGGAGGAGGCTCCAAGACCCCCGAGCCTGTGTCGCGCCGCTCCGAACTCTCCATCGACATCTCCTCTTCCTCCAGCAAGCAGGTGGATAACATCACCAGCCCTGCTTCCGCACGCTTTGGAGCCAGCAGCGCCCTGAGGCGCCCTGAAGTCCTGGGCCACTCCAGGACCCCTGAGATGAGCCACAAGAGGGAGGTCACCTTTGCCAAGACGTCCACTGATTCCCCAGTGATACGCCGCAACGAGGGCAACAATAACAACAACGGCACCAGCCGTACCCCCGAGCAGAATCACGCTCGCAAGTTTGAGCCTCCTAGTCCCGGAGATGTCCGTAAACCTGACATCAGCATCACCAGAGCTCCGCCAGAAAACAACGGTCACCACCCACCAGTGCACCACCCGCACCACCCTAATCCTCACCACAACACCATCGTCACCACCTTCCGCTGCTCCTCGCCGAGTCATGGACGAAAATCTCCAAACCCTGACAGTAAGTCTGTTTAATCATAATATACCGACCCATACTCCTTCCAGTCATGTCTTCACACTGAAATACTGTCTTTTATTGAGAACTTAAAGTATTTTAAATCCAGCATTGTTTACATCCATGTTTACTAACTAGCAATGCAGTGTATCTCGGTGCATTACCACCACCTGTTGATCAGCGTAGTAATGGGAAACAACCGGAATGTGCGTCATCCTCAAACATGTGCATGTGCGTCCTGATGCACAAGATAAACCAAGTGAACAGCTCTGTAGCGCTACTAGAGGTCAAAAGCTCCACATGGGACTTTTAAAGTGGCAATCAGTGTGATTTCCTTTGGTGATTTGTTTGTTCCCATTGATCTCTGGTGCACTTTCTCTGTTCAGTCATGGTGGCTAAAGTTGGTAATGGTTACTATCCAGTTCTTAATCTTAATGTTTATTCATCAAGTTCCTGTTACTGCAGCTGGAAAGTAAAAACACAGACTTTTTAGAGCAACATACTGTAGGATCATCTTTTTGTTTAAAGAGCAACTTAGCTTAAAATCTTGTTTATGGTGACCTTCAATGACCTCGCTGCAGGGATGTAGAAGTGTAGTCTGGGGAGTGTCAGTACACTGACATCACTAATGGTTACAGGTGTTACAGAACACACTGATACCACTAAGTTACACTACCTACATAGTTAATAGTACAGTTTAAATTAATGAAAACAACTTCCCCGAAATCTCAAGTACGGCACTAATTTGCCCCCTGCTGTTTTCTGTTCAAATCATCATCCAACTATATTTGGTAAGCTCTTATAGCTCTGGGTATCCAGCAGGGCTGACCCAAATGCTTCGAACCTTCGACCGTTGCCATGGTAATTGACCTCCAAATTAGCATTCGAATGCTTTATTTTTTGCTTTTTTTATATATAAATATGTAATAATAATGTCTAAATCCTCAAATAGCCCACGAAATAAGGAATAATTCCACATTATTTATATTCAACATTAATTATTATTTGTTATTCACAGATGGATATTGCTGTTTGTTATGTGTAGAGATGTGCGTGTGTGTACAGTAGTGCGGCAGCGGCAGCACTGTCCTGAAGCTTTGAATTCCTTTGAATATTTCTCACTGAAGCTTTGAAGCCCAAAAATGTTTTGTTTTTTTCAAGGGCGCTCCTGTAATAACGTGAGGCGCTCAGCAACGCATAATGCTTCACTCTCGGTGAAAAACAATTACAAAAAGCCGCCTCCAGGCTTTTCATCACTGTGTGATGTGGGCCTGAATCATTTAAGACCAAATAAACACCAAAAACAAAGCTGTGGAAAATCTGACATCTCATGGTAAAAACTATGCAAGCAAACAATGACACAAACCCTGGTAATACGCTGTCTAATAAAAGGTTATAATGCATTTAGAATAATGGAACATTAATTAACAATATTACTGCCTTCAAATGGAAATAGTGAGGTTGTATTTTTAATTGCCACTTGTTTCTCTAAAGAAGAAAGAGGTGGGAATTGAAGAACTTGGTCTTTTAGGCTCAAGCATTTCCTCCAAACCTTATGTTGTGCATACAATGCATACAAATGCATACAAATCACGTTCACACACCAAAAAACAAACTTACAACAAATTACAATTACACAAATGTACTTTAACCAGTCATTTAGCTCTTTTTATAAGTTATTTATTTTTGTGTAGACAATCAAACAGCAACGAACAGCTTCAATATACAATAAACAAGACATAGTTACTTATACATTGAGTTCTACACTGACGCTATCTCAAGATTGTACCATGCATTTATATACCGCTTAGTTGTTATTCAGTGGCATACTTTCTGGGATATTGGTTGTTGATGATAAAGGATTCGCTTCCTGGCGGCCTGCTCACGTTAGTTTAAATGCTTTGATTCTTCATCATTTCCTGTGGATCTCATGAGGTTGCAGTCTCATTGTGTAAAAGCTGAATCAGAGACTATTTTAGCACATACTGTAGCAGTGCTTTGGTGCTGTGACTTAGCTCACCAGTCTGGGTGATTGCTTTAGCACAGTGACACACTGTCATCAGTGGAAAAGAGATTAAAGTAAGTGTAATAGGCTATCTTGAACTCAAATAAAACCAAATTACGTTTAATTATGTGTTAAGGAAAGGGAAACTTTTCACTCTTCCCCTGTAAGTTATTTTACATTCAAACCCCACTGGGTATCACATTTTCCAGATTACATTTCATTTGGACTTGGTTGGGGTTTTTTTTTTTTCATCTGACTTTATATCTTCCTGCTTCTCCTCCACTCACACTGAGTTTACAGACTAACCCCAGTATTAGATCTCTCACTGTGAAAAAAGTCAGTAACAGGAGCAGCTTTTTGATTAGTCTGATGTCAGTCAGTAATATAAGTAGCCTTGTCCTTGGAGGTCTGTCTGTCAGTAGGAACAGCAGACTGTTTGTCTGTATTTGTGGTAATCCAAGTCTGTTCTTAATGCCGTGTTGGAGCCGACGGGGGTTTTTGTAATGTGATGAAAGCGTAACCTTGGCACTGGCAGCACCAGAACAGTAGTATGGTAGTTAGATGGTAAGTTGTGCTGCAGTTGCAGTAAAACTAAATGCAACAGAGAAGGACAGATTTTAGCTCTGTTTTTGGTCTCCACCAACTCCTGATGGAAATATCTGTCTCTTTAGCTGCTAAATGCACCACTATGTTCACCAGCTAGTCTCTAACTGTGTCTGTCTGCTGTGTGGGGCTGAGCAGGTCGTGTACAGTGACCAAACATGATGCTTTGAGAGCGTTGATAGTGAAACAAGACTCTAAATTTTCAGACGGGAAAGCTAAACAATGAGCTGAAATTCACCATAAAGCTCCGTAAAGCCGAGGGGAGCTGTTAACCACCTTGCCATGTACTTTATAATTAGCTCTTGATGAAATATAATGATGGTGCTTGTTGATTTAGGCCATTTCATGTCATATATTCCTGGTTTTGTTCTTTAAACTGGCTGTAAAATTAAATACTTTGTCATTTGGCAGATGTTTTGTTGTCAGATTTCCCACAGCGTCCCCAGTGTCTGTCGCTGTGTGCTCAGTGTTTCATGTTGTACCATAATGTTTCTATTTCAAATGACTATAAATTTCCGGTCAGTTTCTGTGCTGAAGGTTAACAGTCTTCTAAATTACGGGGGTGGTCGCCACTTATTTGTCCACAGAGAGAGGCCCTAATAGAGGTCTAAATGAAGGGTGACCTGCCTGGAGGGCTCAGGGGCTCTGACGGGGCCCACCCTGCTCTGCTCTACCACATTATCAAGAGAGCTGAAACTAGCAAAATACCACACCACAACAACACTTATGATAACACTGCAGTCACAGATTTGAAATTACTGTAATTTAAAATGTTAAAGGAACAGTGTGTAGCATTTATCTATTGGCAAAAATTTTAATATCACATTAATAAGTATGTTTTCTTTCGTGTATAATCACCTAAAAATAAGAATCATTGTGTTTTCGTTACCTTAGAATGAGCAGTTTATATCTACATACGGAGCGGGTCCTCTTCACGGAGCCGGCCGCCATGTTTCTACTGTAGCCCAGAACGGACAAACCAAACTCTGGCTCTAGGTTTTCGCGTTTTTGCGTCGGCCACCGTAGTTCTCCTACACGCTTGGCACACCGGAGAAGTTTCAGTTGGTTGGAGGGTGCAACCTCACCGCTAGATGCTGCCAAATCCTACTTACTGCACCTTTAAATATATAATAAAAATATAAAAAATCCGGACAAGGTTATATCCAAGGCATGAATACACATTGTTCTCTTAGTATGTGGAGAAAAAGATGGTTTACTAAATGATTATTTGCTGTATTTGCTCCAGTTGTAAGTGCTTTCACTTGATTTTCTTCAGTGACAATTGAAAAATTGTACACAAAGAAGAGCTTTTGGCGACACTACAAGCAAAGATTATTTAACGTTGTTTTATTATTTTTCCATATTGCTGTCATCTGTGTCTTTGGGAGTCTATTAGATAAGCTGCTTTCCTGCCCATTCAGTTTTTCCAGGAGGAAATGACATCACTCACATAAGCACACACGGTATCCTGTGCTTCCTTCCGTGTTCAGTCAGCGTGATTGTTTCCCCCGCTGCGTGACCTCACTGTGGTGCACTTCCTCTGCCAGGGGTCATGTGATCTAAGTCAGTCAGCTTCCTGGCACTCTGTACTTTGATCAAAGCATCGCAGAGAGTGAGATCAGGTCAGCATGAAAAGGGTGAGTGAAAGAGTGAACTGCAATCCTTGGAAGATCACTGACCGAGAGCAAATACGTCATGTGTTGTAGTTTGACGCCCTCAGTCAGCGGAGGTCACGCACAGACACCGACACACAGACTAACCACCTAACTAGAGCTGAAACTGTTAATCGATTAATCAATGACACGATTGACATAATCGATTAATCGTTAAGAGTCATTTTTCAAGCGAACATGCTAAAAAAATGTGCTTATCCACGCTCCTCTTGTGTGATGATTTACTGCTTTTCTCTTGTTTAAACTAAAACCTTCTGTTGATTGGATGAATCAATGAAGACGTCACTTTGGACTCTTGAAACTATGATGGGCATTTTATCGCTATATTGTGACATTTTATAATCCAAAAAACTAATGAAAGTAATTAATTGTTAGTCACAGTCCGACAGTGTATTAACCCCTTTAATCTAACGGATGGTTTGGTGGACCCATCATTGTAAACGTTTGTTCTATTATAAGTGTTACCCAAAGCATTTGAATTTTAGTCAAGGTGCCCAGGTTTCCTATACAGTATATTAAATTGTCAACAATTGCAGAGAAATGTGCCATACACTTTAATATTTCAGTTTAACTGTGAAATAGCTTCAAATGCTGGAAGAAGCAGATACAGAATCTATATGTTATGACTTCAAAGTGATGTGATAAGTGATGTTATGACAAAGAAAAACGTGGCCATCAGGTTGACTTCAGGCTACAGACGTCAGACTCATTCTGATCGGTATCTGGTCCGCTCCACTGTGTTCAGCAGCTGCAGTGTCATACCTGTTTTTAGCTGTATTTTCTATTTCTGCGTATCTACGTTGAAAACATCACAATGGAGTCAAACTCTTTGTATGTGTTCACACTTACTTGGCCATTAAAGCTGATTCTGATTCAGCCAGACGGGGGGACGTTATCTTGACAGGCAGGCCTGCTGTTCATCAATCCATCAAACACCACAGAGAGAACTCCGTATCTCACATCTGAGCGTAGGTCAAGGGAAGCACATTTCTTATCATTTTTCAGACCAGCTTTCACATTTGTTTAACCTGGAGACTTTGTTTTGTCCTTCACATGTAGTCGCTGTAGGACAGAGATTAATATAGGGCTGCACCTCACAATTATTTTCATTATTGATTAATGCTGTTTATAGAGTGCTACAGCAATGAGTCCTAAAACCCAGAGAGTTTGCAGTTTAGCACTTCTGGTTCCCTCGTCAGGAAGTCAATGGGTTTTTATTTAGATGCCTGAAATAATGTCTGCGGTTAACACATGCTGAAGAGATTTTAATGTTTTGTTCTACGACATAAAATATGTCAATAAATATCCCACTTGTGAATTTTGAAGCCTTTATGTGTTTTAAAACAGGCTGTTGCTAACAAGTGGCTAAATGAGACTACTAAACTAAACGTCATCACACCGACTCGTCTGCCTTTACAGCCTCGTTGTGTATACTCGCGTTCATGCGACCGTGGCGTAGTTTGTTTATAGCCTAACGTTAGCTTTTTCCTTCTGGTGATTGCATTCACCCTTCAATAATCATAAAGTGCTGTTCATTTGCGAAGATTATCTTGCTGAATAAAACGTGTAAGTATCATAAACGTGTGTTTGCCACAGAGCTTATTTTCTGCAGTAATCCCAAACTCAATGGAAAAATCCTATTGGCTCTTCGTCGAGGGAACCCAGAGTGATGCTAACTTCCCGGTTGGCCTACAAAAATACATCATCCACAGAGCACTCTGTTCTCCTGATTAATTCTTTTGTGAAAAATTAGTGATATTATATTAGTTATTAGTGAAAAATGTTGCCCTTTATCATGTCTTGTTTCATTCAACCAACCAACAGTCCAAAGACTTTCAGTTTACTATCATGTATGACAAGAGAAGCATCAAATGCTCACATTTGAGAAGCTGGAACAGAGTGAATATTGGGCGGTAAAATGATGAATCTATTCTCAGAATAGTTTGTGATTTTCTATTCATCGACTAATTGATTAACTATTAACTCAAACCATTAACAAAATAATTGGGCACTTGCCCTTTTTGACATTTCAAAGACAAATACTTGCTTTCATTTTGACACCAAAGATGGACTTCTTCTCTTTCACTATATCTAGACTCTGGCGAGGTCAGTAGATAGAGAGGTTGACCATAAATAGCGCAGCTATCACTGGGATGATGATGGGACTGGTAGGTTATCATCGGGGTCACATCCAGTAACCTCATTTAACAACTCCTTTTGTCTTCAATGTGGAGGAAAAAGATGTCCATCTCAACTGGATCGCTGTTGGCAGGAAAGAAAGTGGAAAGGTAATCGACGCTACAGCAATATGTAGTTCTACTTTCTGCTATAGGGAAGAAATGTGTCTTTAAAGGGTGTTACTGAGGAGTCACTTCATGTCGCGCCATTGTGTCCCGTCTTCCTGTTGTGGTGGTAAAGAACGAACAAAATATCCTGACGGCCAGATTATGTGTGCTGAACTGGAATGTGTCCTCATATTGCCTAAATAAACAGATTACCTTGTAGTACATTTGCTTTCCTAATTGAGGTGTAGTCATTATGGAAGAAAGAGCAAGTGAAGCCATTTGTCTTTTATTTGGACTGACCTTCTGAAAGTGGGGAGGAGGGGACAGCGGAGGGCGATTTGTCTCTGCTGTCCATAGGTCAGGAAAGGGCACACACACACATCTCACATTTTTGTCGTACTTTTGTTGTCCGTCATCGACACACCTACACAAGCACGCACGCACACACACACACACACATACAGGCGCCCTCAGGCGAAGGCATATCCGAGGTCAATCCTCTCTCAGTGTAATTACTCTGGACTGATCCCAGACCATTACTCAGTGTGACCTGTCGGCTAATTACCCAGAAAAAAAGGCAAAGAAAAGGAGAGAGAGAGATTTTCTAGTGATAGGGAACTGTTGATGACTGAGAACAACATCGTTGCTAAGTTGCATATGTGGCTGCATAACTCTGAGGCTCTGCAGTGGTCATACCAGAGGTGTGGACTCACAGTCACATGACTTGATGACTTTAGACTCAACTTCACAGAATCAAAAAAGTCTTCTAACTCGACTTGGACTCTTACATCAGTGACTCGTGACTTCACTTGGACTTGAGCCTATTGACTTCAAAATACTTTGATACCTTCCCTCAAGCCCAAAGATTAAAAATTATGTTATTTAAAAAGTCTGCCATGAATCAGTTCATTTCCTGAATCCGCTAACGTTAACGGAGGGCACACAAAATCATACTAATAAATAAAACAGAGGAAAAACTGTAGCCAGGTAATTAAAAGAGTGATGTGTAGGAAGAGTTAAAGGTCATAGGCCTTGATGAACAGGTGGTGCTTGAGATGGTTTTTGAAAGTGTCCAGGGGGCATTTCTGATTTCAGGAGGGAGAGAGTTCCACGGGGCGAGGGCCACGACGCTGAAGGCTCTGTCAGGATCGTAGTTTCCGGGATGAAGTGTAGGGGTGGAGAAGGTTGGTAAAGGTGCTAACGTGGCGGCCAGCTTCGTTAAGACCTGCTCCCTAAGTAGATATAAACGGCCCATTCTAAGGTGACAAAAACAGGACTCTTATTTTCAGGTGATTTAAAGAAAACATACCTCTTAATATTATATTCCATTTATGCCAATAGATGTCCCTAATAGTTACACACTGGTCCTTTAATTCCCCAGATCCACTTTGTATGAACCAATCCGACAGCATCCAGTCAAGTTGCGAGAGAGAAGAGAGAAACATGAAGCACTAACATTATATTTCTAAGCAGCAGTTGGAAAAAAAAATGGTACCAAACATAATTTTGTCAGTGTATAACAACTATGCAGTGGTCAACAAAAAATGAGTATGCAAAACATGCGGGTTGGAAAATTACAGACAGAGACGCAAATGGCATTACATTTGGTGAAGAGAACATTATGACTTGTTTTAGGGCTCAAAACTCAAAGTTTAGGACTTGTGACTTGACTTAGGACTTGACTAGAGACTAAAAAAAAATCGAATTATGATTATTTTGACTGATATTGCAATTGCATTATGATTTACTTTATTAGAGGGAATGATACTTTTTACAACATTATTCTAATTTTCATTGAAAATGAATATATGAGTATGATGTGTAGGTCAGGACATCTCTGCAGCACAACATTTAATTTAAAATGGTATTTTGACACACATTTCACCTTTAGCAAATATTGCAATTTGATTGATAACATTTGTATTATTCGTGCAGCCCTACTTGGGACTTGAGTGCAAAGACTTGAGTACTTACTTGTGACTTGCAAAAGAATGACTTGGTTCCACCTCTGGGTCATACCTCTTAAGATTTGGTCTCAGGAAGTTCAAAATAATTCCAAGCGCTGATACAAAGTCTGTTTCCCTAATATAATAAACAATTCAATCAAGTATAATTAATCACAAACTGTAGAGCACTTTCTATTGGGAAATAATTCACTTTAATATTTTTTATCAACTCTCAGAGGAATCATGTTCTGATGATAGTCTCATCAGGTTACTGGTCAACAAATTCTGTTTTCCAATTTAATGATTCTGACCAAGCTGTAATGAAATGAAACTAAATGAGTTATTGAGGCTTTTGTTTTACACATTAGAAGAGTTTGTATGTTATGTGTTATGTAATCCATAACAGTAAAACGATTCATTGCTTTGCATCCTCACTAATATTATGATAATGATTTAGAATAGAATAGAAAATATTTTATTGTCTACTTTTTGCGTACAAAAAGCAGAAATTTGTCTTTGGTTATTATGTGCAAAAACTGCTATTAAAAAGGGTACATTAAAATACAACATATCACATCCAGATGGGACAAATTAAAACACATTAAAACATATTTACATAAGAAACACAATACACCGATAGAAGTTACATTAAAAGGAGCACCAGGTACTCAATGATGAGGACTGAATCAAGGTTAAATAAATAGATATAAAATGCTGCGTGCTGAGGTAATCTGGCTTCAAAAAGAAGCTGTCCTTACATATTAAGATACTTTATAGCATTTTTATATATTATATTTAACGATTTTTTTATAGAGAAGAGCAGTCTTTGCACAGTGGTAAGCCACGGGTCGCTGATTTCAACAATATTGCTCAGTCTTACTTCTTAAATTTTGGATTTGTGATCATGTATAGGACTTCTCTTGCTCAATGACTATTTGATACATGCTACTGTAACTGAGCTTGTGACATTTTGGCTATGGAAAGGTCTGCAAACCACAAGACCCCCCTTGTCATCCCTCTTAAATCCTAAAACAGTACGTACTACTGTTTCAGAGTCAGAACCAGCAGCTCTTTGCACATTTGTACAAGTAATTAAATCAGTGGATTGGATAGGTGGAAAATGTGACATTAATTCTGAAAAGGAAAAGATGATGAAAAGAATCACAGCAGATGAGGTCATATCGATACACACGTTTAGCTCGATAGATTCGGGGACCTTTTCGTCTTATCTTTGCCTTCAGATGATCACATTATGACGTTCTTTCACTGAGGCACAGATTGTCCCTGACTGCGTCTTTGACTCAGCTGCCAAATAAGGTTCAGCTTTGCTCACTTGAAGTCTGTGAGCCTCCAGACTGTTGACGTCTGTCTTTTCAGCTCAAAAATGTCCCACGGTGACAACAGTGACAAGTGTCGCTTCTCATTATTATCTTGAATTTGAATTTCACTGTTGGTGTGCTTCCTGAACGAGCCACCAGGAGGCAGTGTGTGACAGGTGAAATCTGTGCAGACACTGAACCTGGCTTGCAGGTGAAAAAAAGCTGTATTTCCTCTTTTTCTTTTTTTTTAAAGTGAGTTTCATTTAATGAGTTTAGTACTTTTTGTCCTTGAGCTTGAAAAAGCTTTCCTCAAACAACTTCAGGGTCAGAAGCTTGAACCGCACTGGTGTCATGTTGCAGAAATGTACCCAACACACAGATATCAGCCTTTTTCCGTTCATGTTTTTAACACTGCGATACATCACTGGGATAGACACTCATTCAAAACATTGTCTTGCAACTCTTTGATGTGTGGACACTAAAAAAACGGACATGAAAGGTTTTCCTCTTTTTTTTTTTTTACATTGGTGGAGGAGGAGGAGGAGGAGGAGGAGGAGGGTGGAGCTGAGAGAAATGGGAAAGGATCAGCCCTTCAGCTCCAGATAAATAGACACACACTCACACACACCAGCTGCCCTCTCCCCCAGATAAGGCTTTCGGAAGTTGAAGTTTACATTGAGCATCTGGGGGAAGTCAAGGGTTAAAGAAGTTTCCCACCACTGCAGAAAGACCTTTGTCCTTTTCAGACATCTCGCCAAATCCCACAACTGCAGTGAACTCCCCCCCTCTTCATTCACTTTCTCCTGCATGCTGTGAAGCCGACACATTTCACCTTTGCATACATGTAAAATCACATACATGTATATGTTCAAACACACACACACTTCCTCTCATCGCAACTTGGAACTTTTGACAGAAAGATCACACTTTGTCTTCCACGGGGAGCCTAACTTTGGATCCACTCAACAGAAACCACCTTTGTTGACATTTTCACTCGCCGTAAGATAAAAGACCAATAGTAGGATACGGGCCATGAAAGCTTGATGAAGCAAACTGAGATAACGTTTAGTCTCAGTTGACATTATCTTTGTTCTCCGGGTGAATCCTCCCTCTTGTTTATCAAGATATGAGTCTCCGCTGTGGTTCCTTTCTCCAAGAAACTGATGGGAAAATCATGTCCCTTATCTTGGCCGTGGAAATAAAGAAACGGAGCAATGTAGGAAAAAACCCCAACGTGCCAGCATGAGCCATTTTCTCAGCGTCATCAATCAGACATGGCTGATCTGGAAAAATGAAGGATTAAATATTTTATTGGATACTTAATTCAACAGACCTGCAATGCAACTTTCTCACTCAAGAGAAAACTCAATGTGAATTTGATTGGTCTATCTTTCTGCAATCTGTTTATATTCACACCCAGACGTGTTTTAATGAAGAAGAAGAGGTTCATGTGAGGTGAGATTTTCTCCACATTCTCTGCTAATGATGTTTGGCCCACTTGTTGGCTGATAGAGGACATACTGGAAAAACAATAATTGTTATTTTGTGTGTGTGTGTGTGTGTGTGTGTGGACGGACAGATGGCCATTTTGTGCCGCAGTCCTGCCATCTGCTGAAATGAGTAGATGAGGGGGCAGAGGGATTCTTGTGCGAGGGTGTGAGTCTGTCTGAAGTGAGCATGTGTGCAAAATGAAAAGTAAGATGGTGCGGTCTTGTTCCTTATGTTACACCAAATACAACTGATTACTCTGTTGAGTGTGTGTCCTCTACTCTGCGATGATGTAGCAGCTTTTTGCCATTAACATCACCTTACAGCTGGTTTGTTGACTCGCCGTGATTTTGTCTCAATTATGTCCTTGTTTTGATCATTACCAGTGTTTTTTCCTAATTAGTTTGGTCATACAGATCAGTGCGACAGATTAGAAATGTGTTACAGGGCTGTTGCTCCGTGCTCCCGATAGCTAATGATGGATTTTGTGCAGATTCTGTAGCAATAAACCCAAAAGTTTGTTTTGATTTCAAAACTTTGCCAGCTTAAAAAAGTACACCATAGATTTAGCCAACCAATCTCACTCCCAACTCGTCAACCGCCGCATGGTAAGTGCCCCTCGGCATCGGATACTGATGCTCAAAGACACCCTTTAGCGACTGTTTGTGATACACCGGGCTTTCAACTAACTCCAATGTGTACCCACCCGCGGCAAAATCTGCCGGTCAGAGCAAGTGACGTTAATATTACAGGTGGTGGATGGGTCAAACAAACACAGGACTTTCAACCAGGAGATGTTCGTGTCCTGTGTGAAACTAATTATTTTGTTACATCAGTCAATAGTCACGTAACTTGTTAGTATCATCAGTCACGTGAGTCGCTAGACAGTGAAGTTAAGGTCAACCTCGACTGTTTCCTAACCCTAACTAAGTGGTTGTGTTGCCTAAACCTAACTTCCTGTGAAAACAGAAGTTGATTTTGAAAGGACACTATGCATGTAACAAGTATATATTGACATGCCGTCCCTGACGCGTCCAAAAGTAACGTAAAAGGGGAACCCGGTGCGTCGGTCTCCGATGCTGATCAGATCAAATTTCACGCAGCTCCCTCTGGAGCCAAAAAAGGCTTTATGCAACTTTTTTTCCCCATATGCAGTAGGACTACCCAACACCTGTAAACAGATGTTTATGTGTAAAATCAGAGTTGCCCTCTAAGTATAAATTGTGCACAGAAGCTGGTCTGCACTACAGTAATTGTGTTGAGGAGATTTTCTATATCAAATGGATCTAAAGACATCAGATACTTGGATTTGATCTTGCAAAACTGAAATACAAAGCTCTGGGTAGTTGGCACTACAAAACCACTCAAAGCGAACATTATCCTTCTAGATTTTGTGATTTTTAGAAGTATATAAAATGTTAGAATAAAAAATCAAACCTGGCACTACAGATGTTTTGAAGTGACATAAATTCAAATCACAATCTCACTCCGGCAGGACAGTTGGTGTAGAAACATCATGGTCCACTGTGCTGTGATGAAGTGATGCTGAAGTGCAGTTCCAGTGGCATTTACTCTGTTTCCAGGCTGTCAGCTCGGTAGATGATCAACTGTGCAAGCCCTCATCTCTATTTCAGCTGGGAAGCTCTATGATCATACAAAAGCAGCACAGTGTAAAGGATAAAAAAAAAACCTGGCATCTACTGCTTAGCACTGGTTCGATGCCGGCAGAAGAGAAGTAATACCTTTTCTGGTAATAATCCTCATTGCCTCTTTTGCGCTTAACCTTTCTCACCCCACAGATGAATGTTTAAGATTAGCCGAGTAAACCGTGTGCAGCTCATCTGACTGATTGATCCCTCAGTTGGGAATGTACTGGCAGCTTTTATTGAAGGATACTCACTCACGTCTTAACTTTTCAATAGCTGGCGCAGACTTTAAAAGCGCTCAAAAACAGAGACTGGATCTTGTGTCCTAACCGAGGTCTGCTGTGATAATTTAGGGATTAAGAGAGTATCCCTGCAGCTGTGTGGTTTACGGGCAATTAGCTTCTTCGAGGAACACCATCATCTGTTGCTGAAAAGCCTTGGCAGTGCAGCCTGGAGGAGCTTTGGGTGAACTTTCACCTCCAGCCTTGATGGCGTGAAGTGCTTTGTGATGCTACGCAGCCGACTGCAAACGACACCATCACTCAGCAGAAGAGGAGGCAGATGGAGGAGGCGTACTTACGAGTGAAGATTTGGGGGAAAAGGGCGAGTTGCCTTGGATGAGTTACTCTGTGATCCGCACTGGCAAACTAAAATTTTGGTGGAAAAACTTCTTGTTTTCCAGTCATGGCAAGCAACATTTGAATGTAACACCAGTTCAAAAAAGACGATGGTTCATGATCTGTAACAGTCTGCGTCCCTGTCTCTGCACATGGAAGGTTTCCATTATAGATAATTAGCATCATAACTGGGTTAGATGTTTCTGGAAGACATACAGCGGCCGCACAACGAGTGTAATCACAGAGCTCCTTTCTCGTCTTCTCTGCGTTTTTGGCGTTGAGTCATCCCCGTCCCTCACCCCCGCAGATGCAGCGAGGGGCCAGGGATTCCCCAGAAGGCCATTCCCTGGGAGTCGCTGTGTTTATTGTTCATCTGGGGAAGGCTATGACTCCAGAAAATCAACGGAAATAGAGAGTACATGCTGTAGTGTGCGTGTGTGTGTGTGTGTGTGCATCGTGTGCAAGTTTGTGAGATTAGCTCTGTAGTAAAGAACTTAACAGCAGCTGCAACAGGCTGGGAAATATTCAGAGGCTTTTTTCTTATTAAATACTGGAAACAAGAGAGAGAAGAGACAGAAAATGGAGATGAGTTCTACTTGCAGCGAGATACACAACAACCACGAGAAGGAAACCCCTTGTGAGTATCTGTTTGGTTGTCTTTGTGTCTATACGGGACTGTTTTAGACCGTCACTCTGCAGAAGCAAGAGGGACAACTGGTTTCCATTAAGGCCAATCAAGTCGTGGCATGATGTATCCTCCTCAGATGGGGGTGTTGAAAATGGATGCCCCCTTTCTTTCTTTATTTTATTTTATGACAAACCTCATTGTTTACTTGAAACTGAAATCTGCTTGCTGAACGCTATTTCACACCCTCGTGTAATTCTCTTAAAGAAACAAGTTGTCGCCTGAGTGTCGCTGTGGTTTAATGTTAAAAAAAACAAATGCTTTTATGGTAGTTAGAAAGCAGTACTCATTTTCATCATTGATGCTAGATGTCATTATTAAGCAGTCCAGCTGGGAAAGCTCTGGTGGCTTGAAAGAGACACACAAAAAAAAAGACGCCGTAGGCAAACTCTTCTCCATAAACAAACGCTCAGACCACAAAATCTGTTCAGTTTACCCTCTTTGTGGTCGTCATTATGCAAACAGCACATAGTTTTTTACTCTGGTAAAAAGCTGATGAAAAAGCTGAGTTATTGTAACCTTGAGGTAAAATGCTGAAGCTGGGATCCGAGGGGGAACAAACCTGGAGGAGTGAAGCGTTTTACTGTCAACATGTGAAGTAGCTGAAGATATTTACACAGATTAATACATTACTGTTAATGTATGTGTAGTGATTTCAGTCAGAGAGGGGGAGGTTTTGGAGTCTTGGAGGCCACTTTAGGGTGTTGAGATAAACCATCCTTACTCATCTCACACACACATGCTGTCTCCATTTGCACCACAGGGGAGCAGAGCAACCACAGCAAAAAAAAAACACAACAGGAAGTCTCCAGCAGACCCAGCTATCCTCCCTATAGACATCCAGGCGAAGCCAGATGTTCTTCCTCTTTCCCTTGTCCCTCTTGCTCCTGACTCTTCCAACCACCACCACCCCCTCCTCCTCTTCCTCCTCCTTCATCTCTGTTTTTCTTTGCCTCCTCTTTTCCCTTCTGCCCTTCCTCCAGCTCTCTCTCTCCCTCTCTCTCTCTCTTGGGGAGGATGTGTCACCGAGTCACTCGGTCAGCTGAGTCATGGAGGTGACTCTTTTAATCAGCTCCATATGTGCGCTGCCCTGATTTGGTGGCCTTCAGCAATCAGCCCTGACCCGCGGGCCAATCACAGAGCTGCCCCCTCCGTCGGTGCTCCCGGCATGCCATGTCATCACCGCATATTAGACTTCAGTAACCCACATGATTCGATGCTGTTTTGAGCTGAAAGGGCCACTGTGTTTCAAAAGAAAAAAATGATGAAACACAAGAATCCCTAAATTTGAGGTTCGCAGAGCAGCGGTAAACAAATGACTTCACTGTAAGAGAATCCGACTTTTTTAATTAAAATGTGGAGGGGGGCATTTTAATGGGATATGTCACTCATACAGCACTTTTCCTAAGTTGTTTTCTGGAATCTGTCAGTTCTTTTATGGTTGTGTATAATAATAGACTATCTAAGAAGTGGACGTAGTCACGGTGACGTCACCTATTGGTTTGGGGACTGCCGTTTTGAAGCCTTGAGTTTGGCATTTTAGCCGTCGTCATCTTGGTTTTTGGGGTGTTTTGGGATACATGTTGGTTTTTTGCGAGTGACACGAGAAGGTGGAGCTAAGTACAAGCAAACTCTGACGAACCAAAAATGTTATAATTAACTTTCATGAACTGAAAAAACACTAGGAAAGGGTTAAAGTTGTAAGACGAAAATACGGACAACTCCCAGACCTAACAACCCTGTGGTAGCGACCTGTCAATCACAAGGTAGCCACGCCTTGAAGCATACCCTGCTTTATGATCTATTTGACTCTAAATGGGACCATAATTTACTAAATGAACATCATGCTGTATTGAAGAAGACTTGAAATTGGAGATTTAGACCATAAACTCATGTTTATAATGTTTACTGAGGTAAATCAAATGAGAAGTAGGCTCATTTTCTCATAGACTTCATACAATCAGACTTCTTTTAGCAGCCAGAGGAGTCGCCCCCTGCTGGCTGTTAGAAAGAATGCAAGTTTAAGGCACTTCCTCATTAGCTTCACTTTTCAGACCCCGGAGGTCGCCCGCTGTGTATAATGTAAACAGTGAGCTTGTATGGTGCACATGAAAATTGCATGCGTGCACACACATAAAGTATTGCGTGTCCCCTGCCTTACACAGTTAATCAAGCTCGGATTCTAATTGAATTTATTTGCCATAAATCTTTTGCACAAAGCTGCTTTTTAGGTTCTCAGGGAGGCTAATAAAATAACCCTCCTAACACGCAGCAGACCTCTCCTTTAATCTTTAGTTCCCACAAGAGGAAATGGTAACTTCAGTCACTGGTGGGTCATGAGTTTCACTGACAACATTGTTTATTGTTTAGTGAGAGCAATATGGAAAATGTTTGCTTTGCTGAAAAGAGATATACAGCGGGAATGTGTCCGAATTTTATACCCAGAAACCCCCCAAAAAAAGGCTGTTCTTCAGGATTGCAGGACAGGAAAAACATTTACTTTTTGTCCTGTTTCCACACTGGAGATGATAGATTTAGGATCTCAAGAAAAAAGAATTTGCTGAGAGAAAGACCATTGACTGGCTTTCATTTCTGCAGTGAATCTATCAACGGTAACCTGATAAAATATGGACAAGATGGAGCAGTGATAAAAACTGACAAAGGCACATCAAAATGTGTTATGAGTTGTGGATTGCTTTTCATACGCAGACCTCAAGAGAAATTGCCGCCTTGTAGACCAGGTTATGTTACTGATTTGGGATCAGTTTGTCAATCTGGACAGTTAATCTCCACCAAGAGTCAGTTGTGTAAAATGATTATTCAGAGTTCAATAGCACATGAGACCTATAAGACCTGTAAATGGAAACTTATAACAATGTTCCGACAGATTACCTGATATAAACAAATAGACGGATGCATTCATGCTTCCGTACATTTACGTTCACAATAAAAAACACAGCCAAGTGAGACATTCAGCTCCAGCTTTGACAGGAAGGAAACATTTTCTGCTGAATGTTATGAAAATCTCTCTCAGGCCTTCAGTCATGTATGCTGATGGAAAAAAATAGTTGAGCCATATCAACAAAGGAACAAATGAATCACTCTCTCCTTCCAGTAAGTCGGGATCAAATCCGTTTTATAACTAGCATCTTTCTTTAATCATAAACTATTCTTAGACAACATCTTTTTAACATGTCGACTACATTTTGCAGTCGGCCGGTTGGCTGATCAGTGATAAGTGCACATCTCTGTGTTGTGGCTGAACTGGGACACAGGAAGCGGCACATATTTCCAGAGAACATTTGGGTTTTGGAACCCCTTTCATCTGTTTTGCAGCCAACATTGACTTCACTGCAGCTTGATTCGCTCAAGTTGTTGTGAGTATTTGATATTCCTGTGAACTGAGTGGTGGCAGCACACCAACAAAATATAGACAGAGAAAGTAAAACCATCGATAACAACCAGCTTGGGCTTGTAGTTTGATACACTTCTCTCTAAAAGGAATAGTTTGGCATCTTGTTAAATATACTTATATTATTTGGTGAGAGTTGGATGAGAACATTGATACCAGTCTCATGTTTGTCCCTTAAAGGTATAGAGTGTAGGATTTGGAGACATCTAGTGGTGTGGTTGCAGATTGCAACCAACTGAGTACCCCTGCGCTCACTCCTCCCTTTCCAAGATTGCGGTAACGCGAGTCAGTGAGTGCAAAACCGTGGTAACGCCTCACTCAGAAGCCATCTTTACCATAGTAAAGCTACTTTAAGAGCAACGGAAGTCAGACGGCGGCTGGCGGTACCACGGTTTTGCACTCTGCAGCTCACAATACGGCAGTTTCACAAGCTTGTCGGAGAACTACGGTGGCTTTCAGGTAACGTAAAAACCAGAAAGGCTCTCTCTAGAGCCAGTGTTTGGTTTGTCCATTCTGGGCTACTGTAGAAACATGGTGGAGCAACATGGTGGACTCTGTGAAGAGGACCTGCTCCCTATGTAAAAGGAAACACAATGATTCTTAGTTTCAGGTAATTATACACTAATGAAAACATAGTTATTAATATTATATTCCATTTCTGCTAATAGATCCCCGAAATTGTACACACTGTTCCTTTAAATACGAAGCTAAAGCTCGGAGAAAGTTAGCTTAGCTTTGCATAAATACTGGAAACAGGAGGCAACAGCTAGCCTGGTATGGGTCTCTCCAAACGTAAAATCCCTGGAGTCTTTTTGTCAACATGAGGTTGCCAGGCAACCAGCAGAGACTAGTTACTAGTCACTAAACCCAGCCAAGAAATAGTCCAGCACACAACCCATAAAACCACAAATTGTCATTATTTAGTGAGCTTTAGAGTTGCTGGAAGGAGAATTTGTTTAAACCTCCTGCTTCCCAAGGCTTATTGAAAGAGGCTGGGACACAGGTCTTGAGCTATGTTGTATGACACATGCACAGTGTAACTGGAGCTGCAGTCGTGCGTCGCTATTGGCTCAATTTCAGCGAGTGCAGACTGCGCATGTGTTATACCCCAATAATATGATACGATGATGACACGTGACATCTCCTCTTTTCACCCCCCCTTGCTGCTTCCAGTCATTCACCTGATGGCTCTAGCTTCCTATCTAGTGCAAAGATCTGAGGGTGGTATCAATCTTCTGAACTAAATCTGGACAAGAAAACAAAGTGTATTTCCGAAAATGTCACGCTATGCCTTTAAAGATGTTTTTTTTTTTTTTCTTTTCTAAACTTAGAGATGTTCTGTGTTAGTCATGGCTTTAGTCATGAGTCAACCACATTTTTGAGGGATGGAGACTTTTGTGAGAGAGAGACGGAAAGAGAGAGAGAGAGAGAGAGAGCCTGAAGGATTGAAGGAGGGAGATGAACAAATGCTTTCAGTACGTACACACACACACACACACACACACACACACACACACGTATATATATAATCCAATACTCTCCTCTGTGAAACAAAGCAGTGGGAGGGAGAGAGAGCAGATGGACACACACAAGGACAGGGAAGTAAGAAGGATATTGCCTCTTGCCTTGTGCAAACACACACACACACAGGAAATAATGAAAATAAATGTGCCTGTATTTTGACATAAACAAACTCTCCCACTGTCTTTCCTTCGGATTAAACTACACACACACACACACACAGCTTGTATCTCTAGTGGGTTTACTTAATCACACGTGGTCGGAGATAGCCTGCTGTATCCACAATGTTCTCCATTCACTTTCTCTGAATGAGGGGTGTGACTCCCCGGCCACTTGGGATGGTGGTCATGTGACCTGGCTGTGGGCGTGACCAGAAGAGGGGGGGGGGGCAGCAGCACCAGCAGCACCAGCAGCAGAGATCCAGTCTCACCAGCTGGAGCTGTGATTGAGAGAGGAAGAGAGTGCAGGAGAGGAAGAGAGAGAAAAGAGAAGGAGAGGAAAGGGTTGGGTGAGTTGTCGATTTTTTTGTGTTTGCGGCGTGCTGTTCTGTCTTACGAGGAGAGCTGTGAATCTTGGCCGAGAGGAGATAAAGGGGAGGGGGAGGTGAGAGAGAAACAGAAGGGGGGAGAGGTGATCTGGTGCTCTGAGGCTGTTGGTGTCAAAGTTAGTTAGCCAGGTGTCTGGTGTGTGCTGTGTGAAGTTTAGAGGCGGAGAGGTGGGGTTGTGTTTTTGGCAGGAGATCAGTAGAAAAAGCCCTAATTTAGCATGCAGGCCTTGTACTTTCTCATTTCTTCTGTTTTTTCTCTATCCTTTCCCATTGTTCAGGGAGAGTTTGGGGGGTCAGCACTACCACTCTTTCACTCCTCCCCTCCTCTCTCCTTTTCTTACTCCCTTTCCCCTCCCATTGTGTCTTCAGCTCTGGAGCATGCATGGATAATCAATCTGCCATAATGGGGGGACAGAGTGTTGACCAATCAGGATAGACCACCATTACTCTTTAAGGTCTCCAGGGCTCTCTCTCTCTCCCTCTCTCTCTCTAGTCATGTTTTCTCCTCCAGCGTCACGTCAGGCAGAGTTTCCAGCCTGACTTTGATCCAGTGCAGTGGATTAGCCAGGCACTGATGGAGCCAAGCTGTTTCGCCGTGATTTAGTTTTTTCTGACGATCCCTTGTGTCTGCTTTCTCCGGAGAGTTTGTTTGCCAAGTTGAAGGAGAGTTGAGGAGTCGAACAGGTCATATTTTCAGTTTTGCTCTTCCACAGGGGAATAGTAAGAACGATCCTCTCTTCCTCTCTAACTCTTCTTCTTCTTCTTCTGGGAAGAACATCAAGTAGTCACTTAGCTTTTATCTCCCATGTTTTCAGTCAGTGCGTCACATGGTCTACTTTTACCCAGCATGCAGTACGGTGGCTGAATAGTTGCTTTGTTGGATGCTGCAGTGAGATGTTGTAGATGTCCTTGCTTTGCACCTATCAACCACATTGTATCTCATGAAAAATGATTTGACCTTGTACATTAAAACTACTGCATGAATAAAACACACTCCCCCAGGTAAGAGCGCCCAGAAGAACATTATTGAATTAAGAAATTCATTTATTTTCCCACAGTATAGTCAGCCTGCAGTGTCCGTGAGCTGGAGCTTATAGCACACAATACATTTGATACCAGCAAACCGCTAATGCTGCCTCATATCTGATTTACATTAAGCATTATTACAATATGCTTCACAATAGGCGCCAGTTAAAGCCACTCAGCCATTGTGTAATCAGATTAGCTTGTTGATTATAAGTAATTCAATACCACAGATAAACACTTCATTAGGATTGTTTGGCACCAGCGGCGTGAAATAAATTCACACAGAAGTTTTTTTCTTGCTGTTATCTAATACTAGATATCATACCAGTCCAGTCAGAGAAAACTTAAATGCCAAAAACAGATTTTGCGCTGCAGGTGCTGATTCTTCAAAAGGAAAATCCACCCCTGTATAGATTTAACATGTTGTTCCCATCATGTTGGAGAGTTTCGTACACTTTTGTCCCCGTGTTTTTGCACCGAAGAATTTGCCCCGAAGGCAGCAGAGTTGGGAGGAGGAGAGGCATGAACATGTTTAACTGTAAACAACCAGACTGTTTGTCTGAAAATATCCGTTCCCACATTACAGTACGTCTTCATAGTCCTCCGGCTAATTGAATCCACATGTGGTATAATCTCATGTGGTCTTGTCTTCTTTTCCTGTTCCATCCAGTGAGTGAAGGATGTAGTTGGTATGTGACGTTACTCTTTTTGGTTTCAGCATATGGAAGTAGAAAATGATGGCCCTTTTTGTGAAATGCAATAGTTAAAGGAAACAACTCGTCTGGCAGTGTGTGTCACTCTGGCTGCCCGCGGTGGGAGGATGTTTTCTGTTCTACATGTATGTCACAGGGGGGAGGAAGTCAGACATGTCATGTCCTGTTAGAGGTGACAGGTTGTGGAGAGGTGGAGAGGTGGAGAGAGGGTGGTATAAACCAGTCTGTGGCAGTATTATGGCCCCAAGCAAAGCATTATGGGTCATCTGTAACTGTGTTTTTGATTCTGGGATGATAACAGGAATTGCTTGCACAAATATTGTTATTTATATTAGAATTAGGGCTGGACGATATTGAAAAATAATTGCGATTATGTTGACTGATATTGCAATTGTGATATAATTCTCATTTTCAGTGAATAACATATTAAAAGGATTATGGGAGAGCTGCAGCGATTAATTGATTAGTTATCAATTATTAAATTAATCAGCAACTATTTTGAAAATCAATTAATCAGTTTGAGTATTTTTTTTTTAAGAAAAACAAGTCAAAATTCTCTGATCCAGCTTCTTAAATGTGAATATTTTCTGGTTTCTTTACTCCTCTATGCTAGTAAACTGGATATCTTTTGAGTTGTGGACAAAACAAGACATTTGAGGACGTCATCTTGGGCTTCGGGAAACACTGATCGACATTTTTCACCATTTTCTGACATTTATAGACAAACAACTTATCGAGGAAATAATCGTCAGATTAATCAACAATGAAAATAATCGTTAGTTACAGCCCTAGGTTATGGTCTTAAGAGTATGATGTGTAGACCAGGACATCTATGTAGCATGACAACATTTTATTTAAACTGGTATTTTGACACACATTTCACCCTTGACTCCTGCAATTTGAAAATTGCAGTAGGCCATATTGTGATTTTGATAAACATTTGATTAATTGTGCAGCCCTAATTAGAATCAATTTCCAAAATGTGTTATTTTATACTATACAAAGGTCTATACAAATAAGTTTAAGCATCTTAGACCACATGTAGCACACCAGTCATTCTTGTATCCTGTGTTTCTCTTCACAGTTGGATTCAAACGTTTGGTTCTAAAGTAAAAGCAAATGGTGAACTAATAAAGAGAGCTAATTAGCGGTGCATTTTATAGACAACTTAATGGTGTGTCTCAGAGAAAAACTTCAAGTGCAGAAGTTGGCTCTGAACAGCGCGATGCTTCTCATGTCTTCTTCTTCACCGTTCAAATATTCAGCCGGCCCCTTTCCCGCTTCATACTCGGTGGTTGTGTGATTTACTGCACCGTTGGTTTGTCCTTTACCCTCCACAGTTCCAATACTGCAGCTGTGGATAGGTCTGCGGCTGGACCCTCCTAGTTTTCCCCTCTATGTTTCTCAGAAATGGGCTTTTAGTTACGCCTGTGGTCAGTTAGCCAATAGTCCTGAGAGCTGCAGAACAGCAGTAGAACAGCAGGCTCTTACAGTTGTACTCGACACCACAATGACCGCCCTGCTGCGTTGGGCTTTGCTTTCTCGTTCTCTCAGTCTCTGCTTACAGCCATCGATCCTGTCGCTGTTTTCGTAGTATTTATCTCACAATCTCATCTCTCCGCGGTCATGCCCTTTACCTCAGTGACCCTCCCTCCACACCTCTTTCTCTCCGTCTCTTCTCACTCTTTAAATCTCTTTTGAGGCGTTTTGGGACAGGTCATTATCTACACTACCAGAAGTTTCCGTGTGGAGAGCTGTATTTCAACACCATCTGCTTTGCTCCGCGTCAGGCCAGGGGTCGCATTCTCCGTGGGCCGGCACCAGTGACGAGGCTGAAAGATGATGTGGGCCAGTAGCATTCTTCAGACCCTTTTTCTGAAGTGTCGACGTCTGTCTGTGTCGGTCGTAGCCGTCATCGACCTCACCGAACCTCATCGTTTTACATGGCAGGGAGTTGTTATGATGGAGAATAAGGCAGGGTTTTTTTTTTAACCGCCACGTTCCTTTGGTTTCAAAGTATGGATGGGGGGGATTGAGTGAGAGGGATTTCCTCTTGGATGTACATGACAGCCCAGTGAGAAGTGAACCTATATCCTCTATCCAGCTCCCTTCTGTCGACCTCACTCTGTCACTACCTACTGTAGACACAGCGTGTTATCTCCCTCAAACAGTGTAGCATTAAGCTCGTGGCCTCTGCTCCTTTTAAAAACATACATACGCTTGACATTGAAGTCAACACACCAGGCAAAGACTGGCAAATCCTTTCATAGAGATTTAAGAGAGACTTGTTTTCAGTATTGTGACTGGCCCAATATCCGACCTTTTTATAGGGTGTAGACAAAATAATATTAACACTTCTTGGAAAGGGAAAAGGACATTTAAGGTAGCGCAGTAAATCTGAAGTCTAAGCCACAATATACTGTAGTATCATGTGTTTGAGTTCCTGTGTTTGGCCTCTGCTGTCATTATTTTGACTGTAGACTCCGACATGAATACTTTCACTCTACTCTGAGTAATGCATCTGATGATTTGGTCACGGTTGATACAACGTCATGTCTTGTGTTTCTTCAAAGACTTGTATACCAAAGGGTGATTGCCACGTCTCAATATACTGTAGCTGACAAATGCTGCTACTTGATGTTGTACCCCATATGGGCCACCTGTGTAGCAGTGTTTGTAGCATAGACTGTATATAATAAGTGGATCATCACCCATTGGTTTGTGGACTGCCATTTCGAAGCCTTGATTTCAGCATTTTGGCCATCGCCATCTTGGTTTTTGGCTGTCACCATCTTGTTTTTGTGCAACTAGAAGTGACACGAAAGGGTAGAGCTAAGACACAACCAAATACTGAATTTTCAGGCCACAAAATTAACTTTTAGGAACTGAAAACACACTGTGAAAGGGTTAAAGTTGTAAGACGAAAACACAGACAACTCCCAGACAATGCCGTGGTAGCGACCTGTCAATCACAAGGTAGCCACGCCCTAAAGCATCCCCTGCTTTATGATCTATTTGACTCTAAATGGGACCATAATTTACTAAATGAACATCATGCTGTATTGAAGAAGACTTGAAACTAGTGATTGAGACCATAAACTCATGTTTACAATGTTTACTGAGGTAATAAATCAAGTGAGAAGTAGGGTCATTTTCTCATAGACTTCTATATATCAGACGTTTCTTTGTTGTCGGTGAAGCTTTTTTTGCAAATTCAGTCTACAAGCCTTTAAGGAAAAAAAGACATACTGACATTACTTAGAGGAGTTTATTTTCCACCCAGCTATCATTTTTGGATGATCAGGAGTCTATTTTTATGGCTGATGTTGTATTTTTGAATCGAGCTCTTTCTGTGAAACGTGTACTTATCTGAACCGTTGTCTCTGCAGAGCACAGCTAGTGATGCACTCTGGGTTTAAGCCATCTATACGCTCTGCATAATAGATTGTGTGTCTTGTTGTCACAGTTGGGGGTTGAGTTCCACGAGTTAGTGTCATTACTCATTATCAGGAAAATAAGCAATTAAAGTAGAGCTGGAAATGGTTAGTGATGTTTTTATAGTGCTTGTGTCCCAATACGAAATGCTAGATTTCTCATTTGAGACTCTGGCTTAAAAAGCGAATTCTTTACCCGACCGTACCCATAAAACTACTCCATAAAATTTTTAGGTGATATTAAATTGTGCATATGTTAATTCTGTATTCCGGTAACGCACTTATGACTGTCAGTCAAATCTAGTCCGTAAGTCTTCGTCTTTCTGGACCCTCCATCCATCTCATGCAGACTTCAGCAGGTATAAAACTTTACGATCTCTTCCTCTTCAGAGGGAGCCACCACAGGGCCAGTGGAAATGTCATCTCCGGTTTATAAAAGAGAGAGAGAGAGAAGAGCGAGGAAAACATGCTTGCATAGACACACAGGAAAGGGAAATATCCAACTGCACCAGGGCAGAGACTCACCTCATGAGAGCCATGTTTTATAGAAAAATAAGAGAGCCTTCAAATAGCAGACAGTGTTTAAGAGCTGTCGGTAACGGTGTGTGAGTAGAAGACCAGACATGATACCTTCTTTTTCCCGAAGCACAACCCCCTCAGGAGTGACTGGACAGCTTGTGAACATATGCTTAGACAGACTGAAGGCAGGGAGGGGAAGAAAACCAGGTATCTTGTTCGGCAAGCATCGCTGGAAAAATGCACTTGTACAAGACATTTTTAAAAGTGAAATATAAACTTGGACATAATGCAAAGTTTCATTTGAAAGACTGAATCACTGAATTTGATTACTGATTTGTCTGTCGCTGTAAGCCCCATAGATGTGGTTAAATAGGGGCCTACTACACCCACTAGTAGGTTTTGTCATCTAATCACATGGTAGATCACAAAAGAAAATATAAAAGATCAGGACAGCGTCCTCTAGCGACCGTAGTAATAAAAGACAGGAGCAGAAGCGGAAGTCAGGTGCTGTAGTATAGACAGCGTGAAACTCCATATGTGGTGTAGGTTGGTGGCTCGTGTTGTTGTCTTTCTTAACAAGCGTTAAGTTTAACTTTCACTTTTGAAACATAGTTTTTTTTAAGTCAAAACACAATGTTTTTTCCCTAAACATAAGTGTTTTTGTTGCCTAAACCTAAAAAAGCCTTTTTATTTGTGTTCAAAACGTAATGTTTCATTCAGTTTTGCATTAGAACGTGTTGCTTTTAAGTTTTGCGGTCACATTTACAATGTAGTAGGCCCCTACTGACCCACACCTATGGTGCTTAAAGCGTCCAATAATGCACATTTAATTGCCTGATAACAGTCGAATCGGATGGCATAGTGCGGTAAAATAATAGTGTGTGGATAAGCTTCTGAGATTGCAAAAGTCCTGTTAAAATAAATCTCTTAGTTGTCAACATATAATATCATATGTCAATATGTTAATTTATACAGCATAACAAGTGATAAACTGTACAGTCTTGAAGTGAGAGAGTGCTCCAATGGATTCAGTGGAAAACATTACAGCTCGATGCAGCATAATTTATTTTTGTTAACCCTGAAAGCAGCATAACTCAGCGGAGACCAGAAAACACAAAACTGCTCTCGGGCAGCATTCTTGTCCGGCCTCAGCCTTCACAGAGAAGTAATACATCATGTTAATATTTCAAGAGGTATGTGACATGTAAATATTTAGCTGACTGATATCAATGACCACCATCCTGAAGCATCGAACCCACTTCCTTACACTGACCTGTAATGTTACCCTCCTGGAAAACCAACACAAAGTGCTCCCCTTCGATCAGATACTACTTTTCCATTTTGCTGTAACAGAGAATCCCCTTCCCGCTCTGGGACTCACACATAACTCAACACTCCCCTCTCCAGCCTTTCATTAAAATCCCATCAGGCACATCACATCCAACTCTACATTTAATATTCACTGAGTGAATGTGCCAATGCCAGAAACAAAGCCTTCATTGTCTTCTTGAGAGGCCTCTTAAAAACCAAAGAAATTCAGCTTCCTTCGATCCACAAGCACCACTTCACCACTCGTCAGCCCTGCTTTAGATTATATGAGAAAGTAAGTTTTAGTGTGTTATTGTTCTGACAGTATTAGTATAGTAAATACCCCGCAGAAAGGGAAAGAAAAACAGGGGGTGAAGGACAAAGAAGGAAATCAGTAAACTGATTCATGGCATGCATAACAACATGTAATGAGCCAAACTGTTGAAATGAGTGTGGTTGACCGTCTAACCTTCTACATACGGAACCGGTCTTTATTAGTTTTCAGTTCTGTATTCAGAAGAACAGTTCATCTCACACGTTTTGCCTACAGTATAAATGTGCATGCTATACTCATGCTGATGTTTTGCTCCACCTCTAACGATGAATTGTTTGGAAAATCCTGCTGCTGTCATGCAGGACACAGTTGCAGGGAAATGAGAACTCCACAATACGACTATTTTCTTGTGTTATCTGTAGCTGGCACATGGGATTGAACTTCATTTCACTGTGGCTGACTATGCACTGGTGCAATACATAGGGCATCATAAGGTATAAAAATAGCCCTTGGGAAACTAAATAAAAGAGTAATAGTTCATTAAAGGAGCACTCCAGTGATTTTGTATTCCATATAGTTGGGGGACTTGTCAAAGAATTGTCAAATTTGAAGCAACAGAGGCCGAGATATCCTGACTTTTAGTCCCCAGTATATGGATCCAAAAATACTGGATACTACAATTTCCATAATGCAGCTCATTATATCCTCCCACTCACTAGGGCTGGGTGATATGGCCAAAATCTTCTATCATGATATAGGTCATTTCATATCATGATAACGGTATATATCACGATATAGCATGTTTTCTGGTAATTCAATAAATAAATAGTCTATATGAGATAACCACGTGGTAAAGCCTCTTTTTGTATATACTCCTTTGTGAATAAAATACTTGACAAATGAAAAGTATTTTCTCATTTTAAGAACTTGCAAGTGCAAATGAACATAAGTTTTAAGTGAAATTATAGAGAAAAAAGAAAAAAAAATAGGCATAGTCTATATCGCGATGGAAACAATATAGAAAAATATATATGATAGACATTTCTATAGCGTTTTGACGATATATATCGTCATATTGCCCAGCCTTAATGTCCACATCTTTCAAATTTCATGCCCCAAACACAGGTTTTCTGTTAAAAAATGGATGCCTCCAAACTCACATCCTCAGTATTATTTTCTCATACTTGACAAAGCTCCCCTCAGATCAACAGAAAACATCATACATTTGCTTTCACAAGCTGAGCAGTTGCTCCTCTTTGTGACGAGACATTCATGTGTAAAATTTGAGTACCCATTTAAGTTACAAACGTTTTTAATGCAGATGTAGTCTCACATAGCCAGACCTATCTCCACACTGCTTTAGCGCTGGAGAAAGGTCTGTCTGAACATCATAATTCAACACTGAGGGGGAAAAAAAACGTCTCTGTGTTGTTTGTATTTCTTTAAACCAATCACAATCGAAACATACAGACAGCGAAGGGTGAGGAGAATCCGTCTGAAATAGGCGTCTAGGACTTGTACTCACAGTGCACATCCTGTGAATCAGACTAATGCGGATGTAAAAGCTGTGGTTTCGTCTGCTGTGTAGCCCTCAGTGACAAACAGGAAACCAAACTATCTGCCATAACTGCGTTAATAAGACAACACTAATGCTCCTGTCTTTCAGATCGTATTAATAGGCCATGAATGAACAGCACAGTGTCATCCTCATAAATGTAAGAATATATATATAAATGGCAATGATAGAACTTGAAACGAACCCTCATTCCACTATAAGTGCTCTCATCTGAAGAATAAAGGAGTGGAGTCGTCTCTTTGATGGGATCTATCCATTCATGCAAAGAAAACGCCTGAACTCATCTCCATTCATTAAACAAAGCTCTAAAAAAATCAGCTAATCCTAAAATACCGCTTTTGCTTGTCACAAGGCAGAGAAAATATAAATTCCTCTGCCTACAGTGGTGTATTTATTGGAAGCAATCTTCACACATAACATCTGTCTACAGTTTAATACAGTTGTTTTCATTTGGAGGCTGTGTGTTGATGAAGGGAGATTAGAGCAGCGGGTCATATGAGGCCAACGTTTTTACGTTTCCTCATTGAGCAGTTTCGTTGCACCTGTTTCATTTGAATGAACTGTGCACACAACTGACTCATTGTGGCTTTTTTTGGCTTCAGTTAAATAATAATAATAATAATTGTAAGAAGCATATAAGAATATAAAGAATATAAGAATATACTTTGAAGAATGTAAAATGTAATTTTTTCTCATTTAGGAACTGCATATGTTTTGTTATAATTTATATAAGTAGTGCTTCCGTAGATAAATAAATGACATCAGAGTCGCATTTTGATGAGTCACTTATCAGAAAGATGTCTACGCAGCACAATAGTTTTTTGACCTAGTTACAGTAAATATGTGTTTGTACTGTTTTCTACTTAAGTAAACGGTTAAAACTTACCTTGGAGACGTGTTTGTCAAGCTTGCTTCTTCTTGTGCACATACAAAGTGTCAAGTGACGATAATAACAACTTTATTTGTGTAGCACCTGTCATACATAGAATACAGCTCAAAGTTCTTTACAGTATGGCATTATAAACAGTGCAGAGCAGAAATAAAATACAAAGAATAAAATGGACTTGCATTTATATAGCACTTTTCTAGTTTTCCGAACTCTCAAAGCGCTTTAAACTACATGTCAGCATTAACCCATTCACACACACATTCATATACTGACTCTTGCTCAAGGACACATCAACATGTGACCGGAGCAGGCGGGGATTGAACCACTGCCCTTCCAATCGGTGGACGACCTGCTCTACCCTCTGAGCCACAGCTGCCCAAAATAAACCAGTTCACTAAAATATAATAAAGGATCCAATAAAAAGGCAGAGAAATAAAAGTAGTAGAAATGTTAGTAGAAAAAGATAAAAACATGAACTAAACTCTTGCCTGAATAAATAGGTCTTCAGATGATTTTTAAAAATGTCAACAGAGCTTGGATGTAGCATAGTAGCTAAAAGCAGTTTCCCCCCTCATTTTGTGTGTTTCTTTAAGAACAGTTAAAATACTAGCATCAGAGGACCTAAAGGCTCTTGTTGGTTGATAAGTAGTTAAAAGGTCTGAGATATAAGAAGGCGCTATATCATTAAGTGCTTTGTAAGTGAGTAAAAGAACCTTCAAATCAATTTTAAAAGGAGTTAAATGAAATGAAACGCCGCTCTTTGAAGGAAGCTTATTCCAGTGAAGTCTCACGCGTCTGAGTCTGTCCAACGGTCGAGGCCACTGATCTGAGTCATACTGTACATCTGTAATGAGGTTACTCATCCCGAAATGTAGTTCGCCGTGGCAAAGGTTATCAACGCTTTCTCTTGTGGAACATCATAACGCTCAAATGCAGATGTGACTCATGAAGAAACACTTTGTTGTGGATGTAAAATGTCACTCTGAGGCGCATAAATAATGATGTTAAGAAGCAGTGAAAGACGATTGCTAATGTCCAGCTCATCCACGGCCCTGAGGAGGAAATCATTAGGAAGCAGTGTTGATGAAAATGAAAGGGCTCTACTGGAGAGATAAGTGAATATTTAAGCAGGCTGGGTATTTTTGACTCTCCTTGGCACCGTTGTTTTGTTCTTCCTTTTTCCGTTGCATGTGTTCTTGTTGTGTGTTTTCCTCTGCTACAGTATGACTGTTTGTCTATTCTTAGAGAGCAGCCATTGAGCCAGCAGATGGCCCCGGGGCTGGCATTGTCACGGTGCCCAGGAGGCAGTTTGGCTGCAGACCTGGAGTATGTCATTACAGCTAATCTGCATTCTGCCATTCAAGAGGCTACTGATGCAATCGGTAGATGGAGTTCAGTGCGGGGTTAGCCAAATGACTCCATGCAAACATTTGCAAACATCTCACAGGCTAAAGATAAATCGATCCAAATACCTCAGGATCACTTTCCAAGATGCTGCATTTCTGCGTCGGGTTTCTTGAGGACAGCGTCGCAGCACTAAATCAGCTTTAGTCCACCGTGATGAGGTATTAACAGGAGGTTCACGTTACAGCGTGTACTCCTGAATGTCAGGATGTGCTGTTTTTTTACTGATAAAATTAATGTCCTAGCATAAAGGAAAATTGCCTCTTTGGTTATGGAAGTTACTGTGCCAAAACTAAATCTTGTATACTGATCATTTACTGACTGATTGGACACGGGGGATGGATATTTCTTATTTCCCCAAGATTTTAGCAATGGATTTGTCAAGTTTTAGCCGAGCAACGTTCTCACAGCACAGCTGATCAGTTAACCAGTAGACTGTCTGACAATTGAAAGTTGGAAAGACTGACGGATACTATAGAGCAGGTCTATTCAGTTACTTTTTTTAAAAGGGCCAGATTTGAAAAAACACATCTATACTGCATGCAAAAACAATTTGCCCAAAACTGCATGTGATCATCATAAAGTGGGCATTTCTGTAAAAGGGAGACTCGTGGGTACCCATAGAACCCATTTCCATTCACATATCTCGAGGTCAGAGGTCAAGGGACCCCTTTGAATATCACCATGCCAGTTTTCCCTTGCCAAAATTTAGCCTAAGTTTGGAGTGTTATTTATTAATTAGTTATTTAGCGCTCTCCCGATGGTTGGTACCAATGGATTCCTTACGTTTTCTAGTTTCATATGATACCAGTATCTTCACTCTAGCTTTCAGACTGAGCCCGCTACATTCTCTTAAAGACAGTAACGTCGGCCGGGATTGCCGGCGATCCCGCGGGTCAGAGGGTTAAATACTTTTTTTCATATTTATAAATGATAAAAGGACCGAATTGAGTTTGTTAAAAGGCCATATTCAGCCCACGGGCCGCTAATTCAATAGGTCTGCTATAGAGACTGTTTAAGGTGGGGTACCCTCCTCATGGTCTAAAATTGTAGCTTGGAGGAATAGAAAAGGTTGTTGAGTTCAGAGCTGAATCATCAATACTCTCATGACTTTGGATTTTTAAGTTGTGCAAGTGTGTAGGAGGGTGAGATTGTGCAAAAACATGTGTGAAGCAGAAAAGGCTATGATCCTAACGTACACTCACATTGTTTAATTAAGAGGTGGTTAAACTGAATCTTTTAAGATATACCATCAACGTCTCAACCTCTCTCAGAGTGTAAATGTGTGTTTCTGTTTCCTGTGACACAGGTGGTCCCAGCTGTACCCTTAAATTAAAAGCACCTACACAGTGGGCTGCTCATAGTGGTTATTAAAGCAGCACCTTTCCCAGGACAAAGCCACAGAGAGCCAAAGAAGGACTTTCTTGTGGAAAGTCTGTAATTCATAGTTGCAGTAAAAGCTCACAACCTCCCGCCGTCTCCTCCATCTCACACTTTCCGTCTCATCTGAGGGGAAGGCAAAACTCTGAGCACATCATATAGTGTTCCACTGTCATTTGTGCTGCATTTATATTCTTCTAATTATTATGTTGCATGTTACAAGCATGGCTGTCGCTGTGTTTATAATGTCAGACAGACAAATCAAAAGCACAAAGGGCTTCTATGTTCTTAGAGATGCTGGTGCCATATGAGAAATCCTAATCAACCCAAAACAGACAGCTACAGTGTGCCGTACCTGCATGTAGTCAGGATAGCTGTCTCCACTCAGCTTCAGGTATATGAGACTGTGGTTTGTAGCGTCTGTGACTGCAAACCTCACACAGACAATACCACAAGTTTCTGTCACACAGCACAGGAAATGTTGTCTCCTCCTACATGAAGAAGAGTCTCTGCTGCTGCAAGCGCACACTAGCACATTTGGCAGAGTCGAGCTGTTGGCACACAGCCTTCGTCTTCTACACAACAATCGATCCTCCTTAAAGTGAGGTAAGCCGTGATTTGTAGTTGGCAGCGCTTTCTCCCGACGAGGTCTGTTCATTTTGTCTCCCTAATTCTTTTAGGATTATGAAAAACTAATTTACAGATGTTCTGTTTCACTTTGGTTACTGAGAGGTTTCTGAAAAGTCTGAATTTCTCTTGTGGGCTGTGCTACTAACACAAGGTAATCGAAATGTATGCAACATTAAAGAGCAGATGTGCGCCTGTTCCCATGTGATTTACTGATAAGTTTTACAGCTGAGTGTATGCACTGGAGTAAAGAGCGCTGGGGGAAACAATAATTCTTTATTGAAGAGTTATGGGAAAGTTTTGTCTTGTTATTTTATGTTACATCTGCACATGTGTGCACATGTGTGTGTCTCCCTGCTGGCATGAGTTGGGTTTTTGGCAGACGGTGTAAATGACAAATTATCACCTTCCAGTGTTGTCTCTTACAAAGGCGGGTGCTCATAAATGTGAATTTTAAAGTCTGGTATATCCTGTTTCACACAGGAAATGAGCTGCTCAGATCAGTATCTTCACACTGAACTCAATCTTCTCTGCAGTTAATATGATTTCATGTGTACTGAGTCACGCAGTTGCTTTTTTACATCACATTATTACTAAATTTGTACACTTCACAGCTTACAAATCACACTTTATGCTTATATAAGATACCATATAAATCTAACATCTCTTTTTATTTCTGTGTCTTTCCCTCAGGGTCAGAGGTCAGTCTGAGCCACAGCAACATGTCGGAGTCCGCCAAGCCCCACCACCCCACCCCCCAGGGTAAAGGGGATAAGACACACGCCAGCGACTTCAGCTACGTGGGCATCGATGCCATCCTGGAGCAGATGAGGAGGAAGGCCATGAAGCAGGGCTTCGAGCTCAACATCATGGTTGTGGGTGAGTCTGACATTCACACATTTAATTCAACTTTTAACAAAAACAGTCCAAACGTTCATCGTTCATGCAGAAAACACTCCAAACGCAACCAGAACAACAGCTACATGGGCAGGATATTTGCTGCATGCTCTTGCTCTCATCACAATGTCGAGTCCCTTCAGAAAAAGTTCAGTCCCCTTGACTTCTCTTGTCCTTGTAGTGCTATGTTGTGTTGTTAACCCTGACCATGCCTCCCACAAATTACGCTCATATGCAGCTAATTTGCAATTAACCTTCACTTAATTATGCTTTAGTTGCCATGAGTAGGTATTGTGGTGGAGAATGAAACTGTTAAAGGCTGACAACGTGTGCTGCTAATGCTAAATAATTGCCTATAAAAATATATTTTTTATGAGAAACGGTTGTATGAATACAACTGAAAATGTGCAGTATGATGTAAAGATTAGCTTAACTGTTCCCATCCAGCCCGACCTTGACGTTGATTATGCCTTCATGTTAGATTTAAAGTCTAAACTGACACAGATGTATCCCGAGAAGACTTGAGGCTGTAATTGCTTCCAAATGCAGTTATTGACTCAGTACTGAATTCAGCAGAAAAGATCAGAAGGTAACCATTTATAACATTTTCAATTTAGGCCGCAGAGACACAAAATGCAGAACAAAGCACATAAAACAGGATGTCACACACAGCCTGCTTAGATTGCAGATTCTCTGACATAGAAAATACCTTTCTGTTGTTTTTTCTTTTCATCATGAAGCTTCTCCTCAGCTGTCTTTTCATGCATGTATGTCTTTGTATATGTGGTTCTACTTCGGTTGTTTAGTTAAGAGTCATGGTGTCTTCCTGAACCAGCTCTTTTCTTTGTGTGTCAACAAACAAACACACTTGAGAGGACAGAAGGAAGCTGTCGGGCTGAGAAAGTGGCACAGTGATGGCGATTACTCTGCTCACACTTCCTCAGAGAGCAGCGCCGTGCCGCCAGTTACTGTAGATCCCACCGTCAAGTCTGTGCACACACAATTATCCTTGAATGCACCTGTTTCAATGCACGCAGGTACGAACCTATGCACATGTTGTCTTCAGAGAAAGGAATGTCAAAATGTGTTTAATTTATCACCCGCTGAGATACAGATTACTCAACAGGAATATGTTGAAAAGCCTCAGCTACAACCTGATTGGATTTTGAAACCTTGATGTTTGTGTTTGTATCATGTTGGCATAGAAAGCAGTCGGTCTGATTTCAGGCCCTGCGGGGAAGTGTTTTGTGTACACAGATAGATGGCATGTCAGCACAACTCCAAGGAGGACTGATACTGTTTATCAAAAGAGGCATATTGATTTATAGACGTTGGGGAATGAAGTGAAAGTGTAATGAGAAAGTGGCAATATGACGAAGTGAAGGTTGTATCTATCTAACTGCACATTTCTGCATAACGCCAACGTGTATCCACTTGTAGTGCTCCGACACCTCGAAGATAAATTAAACTGGTGTCGTGAGACGTGTTGTGAAATGATACTCTGTGTACACACCGGAGTAGAATACAGTAGAAGTTTTACAATAGCAAAGAACAATGATGAGTTTAAACCTGCGCAAAGTGATTTTTGTTTGCCAGAGGGAGCTTTGATATAGTGTCAAGTTCTTCTGGGTAATGCATCGGTGGATAATTGCCCTCAAACACCTCACTGGAGTCCTATTTCTCTCTGTAAGGCCGGCGTTGACCTGCCTTTTGAGCCTGGTCCCTAAAATCCTGAGAAAAATGTCTTAATCCTTTCGGTTTATTAGATGTTTGACTTCATTTTGCTACTCCTCAGACACTGGGTTGCGTGAGAGATCATACTTGCCAACCTGGAGACCTTAAAAAAAGGGAGCATTTCAATACCATAGTGGGAGGTTTGGGGGTCCTCCCTTTGTTTCCTGTATTCTGGTGACTTTAAAAGATAGAAAATAATAAGTACACTGCAACAGCATTTTTATGTTAAACTTTTGATTTTACCTTTAACTGCCAGGAAAGAAAACAGAATAATTCACCCCTCTGGTGTGAACTTGGTGTGTGAATATCTGGTATAAACTAATATTCATCTGTTTTTATTTATTTTTGCTCCTGCTTGAGTATTTCTTTCTCTTAGTACTCTCCATTTCTTTCTCCTTCTCTCACTCACTGAAGGTCCTTTCAGACACAATGCGACAACGCCACAATTGCTCTCTGAAACACATTATTTCCAGTGGTTAGCACCGCGCCACACCACGACGGCTTTTCGCTGCGTCTGTCAAAGCTCAACTTTGGGCACTACACGCTGTGGCGAGCGCAGCTTAAACATGAGCTCGAACTGCACTGTGTCGCGAGCATAGACTGCTCTCTTCAGCCGGGAAACGACAGTTGGTGTAGCTCTATTGTCGTCCGGCTGGAAACAGTCGGGATTTATACACACTGCTCAGGTTCAGAAAAAGGCTAAGATAACGAAAAAGAAAAAGAAAAAGCGGGAAAATTTGCCATAAATTGGGAGAAATACAGGCGAATTGTGACCCTGGGAGGAAACCGGGAGATGGGAATGAAAAACTGGAGTCTCCTGGGAGAATCGGGAGGGTTGGCTAGTCAGATGCCTTTTTTTTTGCTGTAGGTTTGTTGAGCTTTCTTTGCCTGAACTTTGTTCGATTCCTAGTTGCTTATATGTAAATTAAAGAATGAAGAATGTCAGGATAACTGGATGAAAGTATAAAAACTAGAGCATCCTTTGTGATTCTAATAAAGTTGGTGTCGAGTGACCACGTGAAAGGTCAGAGCGGCTGTGGTCTGGGTCGTGTCCACTGTGGTCTCCCCTATGAGAAGCATTAGCCTAATCCCTGCCCTCAGCCAGCTGACCTTTTGATTTCCACCACGCAGAGAGGGCAGTTAGGGTGTCTCAGTGTGTGTGTGAGAGAAAATGAGAAAACGTGTGATTGTGGGTGAATGTGAGCAACTGAGTAAACTGAGTGTAGAGTGTGTGTGAAAGAGCACGTGTGTAACAGAGAAGCAGAGAGGTGGTGGTGGAAAAGGGCGCCCTAGGTGTCACAGAGGGCCTGGCAGCTTGGCAACGCTCCACACGCCACACTGCATGCCCACAGGAGCTGTGAGCGGAGGGCGACGGAGAAATATGGAGGGAAATGAAACAGCCCGGAGAGTTGGTGTGTGTGTGCATATCCCTTTTTATGCAAGAATTATTCAGCCACAAAGAATAACAATTTTGAAAGTTTCTTAATATTTCAAAACAAACACAAAAAATCAAATGCAGATTTTTATTACAAATATATTTATTTTTTGTCCATTGCATCTAGTTGTTTAGAACAAGTACAGGGTTCAACGTTAATGTTCCCTAATTGTTTTATTTATGTATGCAGCCATGTTGAGATCAGTTGAGGAAATACCAAGCACCGCCCACCAGCCAGAGCTCAGCCAATAGGAACGCTCTCTCTCTGAAATGACCTGTGATTGGCCAAAGTCTCCTAGATTTTTTAAAGCCCGAAAACAGAGCCATGAGGAGGTGCAGAAGTCTAGTTTTCTCTCAGAACACTTGAATTACAATATGCTGTAAGGTTATTATGGACTTTTTGCCTAATGATGCCAAAAATATTCTGCCTACTGCAGGTTTAAGTAAATGAATCTGGAGTTTTGCCCACATCCTCTAACGCCACCCAGCAAAACTCCTGTTTCCAGGATAATTGAAATGCTTGCTTGTGCTTCAACTCGTAAGCTTTGTCTTCACCCGACACTATTGTCTCACGTGTGACCGATCGGTACTGCGCATGTGTAACTCGAAGCGAGATGGCTCACTCATTAGCTACTTCCATCATCAGCTCAAGAAAAAACAATGTGTTTAATTATTTTTTACCCCATGCCTTATCGGGCAAGTGAGTTACTAGATTTACTAGCCCGACGTGGCATTTTACCTGCCTTGGGCAAACAGGCAATCCTTATTGTTGCCCTGAAATGTCATGAATGTATAAAGCTACACTGTAAAGTCAAGTTTTCACCCTGTAGACTCGTCTTACTTGTCTGAATGTAGTGAAAGTTAAAAATGGCTTTTGAATATTTGCTCAGTAGACATTTTTGCGTGTGTGTGTGGTCTATACAATACATCTGTCCTCTAGGCCTCCACAGCTGGCCTGTCTGACCCTGCAGCTGTCCTGCTATGCTCATGGTCTCTGGACACACACGCACTTTACAATCCATACGTTAGCGGTGATGTCATGTGCATATTCAGCCTCACTGGGTTTGTGAGAAAAAGCTTAAAAGAAACTCTTGTGTTAGAGTTGAATGACACTATTGTCTTTATGACTGTCTGGGGTTAAAACCACGACTGAATGTGTGTTCACAGTTTCTCTAACTGGTGCATTTGTGTGTGTGTTTTTTCTGATCAGGGCAAAGCGGCCTGGGGAAGTCCACCCTGATGAACACCCTGTTCAAATCCAAGGTGAGTCGCAAGTCAGTGCAGCCCAACCCGGAGGAGAGGATCCCCAAGACCATCGAGATCAAGTCCATCAGTCACGGTCAGCCAGTGTTCGTGTTTAGTAGCCTAAATATTGATAGTATTATTATTAATAACGTGTTTTCTGCTGCTCTACCATACTACTTATGTGTTGCTTTCTGTGTCCAAAAGAAATACAAATTAAATATCCTTTCTTTGTGTAGATATTGAGGAGAAAGGAGTGAGAATGAAGCTGACAGTAATTGACACTCCGGGCTTCGGGGATCAGATCAACAACGAAAACTGGTGAGCTGAAGTCACTTTACCTGTCACTAAAGTCATTTCCATCATTGCATATGTGTGGTTACTTGTTCATTCTGAATGGTTATCAAAGCCAAAGTTCATTTTTTTTATCAAAATAACATTACAGTTGATTATTTTATATAGAATATAGATATGATATAAAAGCAATATAAAATGCTTGTTTCGCAGAGCACAACTCTACATGAATCCACGTTGTTCATCGCGATAGCTTATTACACAGCTTTGTTGAATACTCGATTCTGATTGGTCAGTTACGGCGCTCTACGGTCTGTTGTTTTTTTTTATAGCAGACTGGCTGCTATGAGTAACAGAACGTTAGAAGCAATAAAATAACTTTCAAATCAATCAAATCCTTTTTAAATAAATATTTTGTGTCAAATTATTGATTTCTTTAGTAAGTAGCTGTGTAATAAGGGATAATGTACAGCGAGCCAGGTTTCTTTCCCAATAATGACCGGCTCGCTGTACATTATCTCGCTTATTACACGGCTACTTACTGAAGTAATCAATAATTTGACACAAAGCGGTCCACCAGAGTCCGACATCCTAACTGCACCCATAGCAACGGTCTGTTATAAAGAAATAACAGACCGTAGAATGCCGTGATTGACCAATCAGAATAGAGTATTCAACAAAGCGGTGTAATAATGCGGGATAATGTACAATGAGTGGGTCATTATTGCAAAATGAACCCCTTCAGGGTGATTCAAGTCCCGCTGCTCACCGTGTAGGGGGTAATTTCGCAATAACGACCCGCTCGCTGTACATTATCCCTTACTTGAATAACTGTACAGAGGTTTTGACTGTGGTCTGATACAAAGCTTAGCTTCTCCTTCCTGTTTCCTTTGTCAGCTGGCAGCCCATCATGAAGTTCATCAACGACCAGTATGAAGCCTACCTGCAGGAGGAAATCAACATCAACAGGAAGAAGAGGATCCCAGACTCCAGGGTGCACTGCTGCATATACTTCATACCCCCCACAGGCCACTGGTAAGATCACATATTAAAGAGAGATGTGACTAAAAACTCGTTCCACCAATTTCTCCCACAGCTGCAGAGACCAGTCAGGCCTTCTGGGAATCTCCCCTGACCTCGTTGTCTGTCCACAGCTCTTTAACCACATCCTTCTCCAGCTTTTCTTTATCAGCTCTGTCTTTACTGACCACATGTGGAACTCATTCTCTCCTCACAGACACTGAGTATCACTCCAAGAGTCCGATTTCACAACGAAATTAGACTCTACAGTTCTCATAGTTGAGAGACGTAGAGAAACGGGGAAACGATCATCAGGATGTAGAGTGCCTTCTTATCTTGAGTAGGAGAAATTGTAGTGGTTGAGGCAATATTATACATATACGGTATAAAATATGCTAATATTTTACTTGAGTATGTTGATTAATGGCTTACTAATTAATGTATTTAGCACTAGAATGTAATTTTCCTCAATCTGCCAAGTTGGATTGGGTTATTATAGTAAAGTAAAACTGAAACTAAAATGAAAATAAGCAGTGAAAAACATTTTTAGTGAACTGAAACTAAATAAAAACTAAACCGATACAATACTGCCTGATTAAAAAAAAAAAATAAAATAAAATAAAAATGAACATAAATTCATTTCAGTTTAGTTTTTTTAACTATATCGTAAATGAAAAAAGGAGACAACATGAATTTCCGTCAACTCTCATGACATTGAACCACAGAAATTGAACGGACTTGACCTTCCAGGAGATGATGCTATCGCAATTGCTTCACTGAGTTAGCGTGACATTATGGCCATTCGTACACAGTTCTCTAACCATGTATTTTGTATGTATATAGCTACATACGTCTGAGACATTATACCTGATCTTAACAAAAAGAAACTAAAAAGAAACTAAAACTACTGCAAAAACCAAATATATAAAAACTAAAACTAAACTAAATATTCCAAACTATGATAACCTCGGTGCCAACCTGACTCAATCTAGTGAATCATTACGCCTGAAAGTGTTTTTCCACAGAATTTAATTTGAAAAAGGAACCGCATCAGAGATCTGGATTTGATTATTGATTCAGTGCCTCCATTATTCATTTGGAACGTGTTGTTAAACAGAGAGACGGGACACTAAATGGTTCACAGATCGACTCCTGGTGGAGTCCGACATGGCTGTGGTCAGAAAAAGATTGTCCTCTGTGTAAATGAAGCCAACAGACGGAAGTTGCGAGGGATTGCAACAGTAACGATGCTGTAATTTGGCACAAGATGTGTCCGAGTTAATGAATTGAAGAAAGGTTCTGCAGGAATAAACTTCCAAAGTGTCCTTTCAGCGTCTTGGCAGAGCACCCGTCTCTTTTTAAACAACCAGGTGGCGGCTGATTGCTTCGCTTAACGCGGCGTTTGTGTCGGCATACTTTACCGCTGCAGAGATGACACGTACCATATTTCTCCCGCTGCTTCGTCAGTGATTAGGCTCTTTTTTTTTCTCCTCGGAGTCGACTCTGTAATTTGTTCGATGTAACAGCGATGATTGGTCTGTCCTTATGTGCACTGGGGGTCATGGTGGGTACACAGCAGGGCTCAATGCACACACACAGAAATTAGAGTTGATAGAGGAATCTTGAAAGGAGTATTGTATCGTACACATGCAGATAAAAGCGCACCAACTGTAAACACTCACTCACTAACCATCTGAGCGCATATCTCCATGACGGCTTCACATTTCCGTGCACCGGCAACTCAACAGTTGTCCACTTTAAATGCTCTCTCTGTGAATGGGGGGATGACATGTGTGTCTGTGTGTCTTGTCCCGCTGCTTGACAGACCCCCTCATCATCTGCTCACGTCGCCACAGCTGCAGCTTCGGAGAATGTGTGTGTTCATGTAAAGTGGAGCGTGTAGTGGACTCAAGTGGGCAGTAGGCATGCTAACACTTGTATAACTGCACTTGTGTGGATGCCCTGAATGTGTTTGTGTCACAACTCACAGCTGCTCAGTTCAGCCGTGTTCAATAACATGCTGACCTCTCACCTCTCTCTCTCTCTCTCTTTCATTGTCAATGTGTTGCTTCCCTCTCCCAGCTCCTATACGCTATAACGTTAATAATAATAATACATTATATTTGGTGGCGCCTTTCAGGACACCTTACAAAGATAAAATAAATACTCAAACACGGCGAAAACACCAGCAGAGCAAACATAACAGGAGACATTTAGGCAGAGACGTATGAGGATTGAATGAAACAATAACAGTGTTAAGGGAAGGACACAGAATGATGGACACTAAAATGTTGTACCAGGCTATATTTAAAGCGTTCACACACACATAAACATCCCAGACATGCACATTTGACTGAAACATGTTCATGAATACATGAAAACAAAGATGCAAACATCTGTCAGGAAGTGGTGTCTTCCTTACAGCCAACCAGGGAGTTGTACAGTACAGTAGGTAGCAGAACAAAGGAGGCGTCTGTCGGGGCTACTGGTGTGACCTGCTGGCATAGAGATGAATGTTAAAAGACTCATTTGTGTGTGTATACATGTACGTAATGTAAGTGTGCATATGTTATATGAGATTTATAATAGGTAACATACAGCACATGCTTGCAATCACGTTTTCTATGCACCCCAAAATGAGTTTGAACCTTAAATAAACACTTTAATTTGTGCTGGACAAGCTTTGTTGTCCTCCTGTGATTCATGGGGGGAAAAAGTGCTGGAACAAATCTTAAAAACAGAAAAAAAAAAAAAAATCATGCTCTATTATTCTCCTTTTGCTTATTTTCTCTTTTTCATTTCACACAGTAACGCCAGTTTTAAATTAGGGCCTGTAACCAATTACGCAGACACAGCGCCAGAAGCCTTTGGACGCCTCTGCCATGCGACCACAGTCCCAGAATGACGGGCAGGAAAATGATGACAGAACTTCCCTGGTAGCTCTCTACAGGCCTCTATCATGGGAGATAGCTTTTCAATTGTCTCTTCATCTGAAGCGTTTTAAACAGCAGTTTGTATTTATCGAGGCTCTAATGTAATTTGCGCGTCAGCAATTTGCTTTTAAGTCGCTTCTGTGGTTTCAGATAGATGAACGTGGCTCAGCGGAGCAGAACACGCTCATGGCATCGGCAGACATTTCCGATAATGGCAGAGTCAGGCAGCTACCCCGTTTCCCCCTCTGGGCAATCTCGTTGTTACCTCATTTAACATGTCCTCCTGAGAAAAAGAAGGCTGCACTTTGACTCTCATCAACTCAGAGCTGGTTTCTGATGTATTACCGTGTATAAAAGAAGGAAGGAAGGGAGAGCTATCTGTGCTGTTCTCTCCACTTGGAGGGTTTCCTTCTCAATTCATATAAACACGACTGCGATTTTTTTTCCCCCAACCACATAAAAAAGGAAAGATTGACATGCTAGCAGGCATTTAAGTGGACATCTGTGCATGCATGCTTATTTATTGTCCATATGTGCATGTGCAAACATACATGTGTACACATGAAAGTGCATGTAAGCTCCATCATGCGTATGACACAGCTCACATGCCAATTTGTACGTCCCTGCATCTGTACATAGACTATTTACGTATGCAGTTATGTAATTTATGTTCGATAAACATTCACACAGAGAGATCATCAACTATTTTCCTTTGATTTCTCACTATCCCACCTCTCTGCATGCCTATGACACATGCCAGTTGTCCCCCCAGCATGAAAAATGCATAAAAACGTAGTGAAGTCTGGTTGAATGCACCGCTTACTGTGTCATCTCTCTTTACCTCTGTGCAGCTCTGTTTCGGCTTTTCCTCTGTCTCGCTCCATGTAACACACGCTCCCTCGTGTTTCATCCTATGTTCATGGTGACATGCCTGTCAGTCACTGTGTGGAGAGCCAGCCAGGCCTCTCCTCCTCCTCCAGCTGCCCCTGGGTCTTTGAACCGGGCTGGCCTGGTTTGGCTGGGGCTAATTGGAGGGCAGAGCAGACAGCATGAGGGGAGTCTGTCTGGAGGAGCAACTGGAGGCAATGTTGAGACAGAAAAAAAAACGCTGAGGGCAGAGAGAAATGGGAAACATACGGGAAGAGAACAGCAGAGTAGAACTGTGTAGAGTGAGAGCGTTAATCAGTGCTTCACCAGGCACAATAATAATAACTTTATTTATATAGCACTTTTCAAAAACAAGCTACAAAGTGCTTATCAAAGACATAAAAAGCAAGAGAAATTAATAAATAGTAATACTTAAAAATAGATACAGTAAAAATGACAAGCAAGTTATGAATGACTTAAACACAGTAACAACAAGAGTAAAGGCTGTTACAGGAGGAAAGTGAAATGTGGAGAAAATACTTAGTTAAATTTGCTTTGAGTTAAGCAAAAGCAGAATATTAAAGACAATATGGGAGACGGCAAACAAAGAGCTGCATTTGTGACTGACTGTTTTATCCATTAACCCTTGACATTAATGTGCTCTGCCACAGAAATCACACCTACTGTAGGAGTGTAACAGGACAATGGTTTCAATGAGTGTAGGAAAGAAACGGCAGCATATGTTAATGAATGAGATGATGAGTGTCAACATTAGAAACCAGATTGGACTGAATGTAATGGAGTAGACCATGATTGCCCTCTAGTGGTTACTGCATTTCATTACATTCATTTTAAGGAGTTCATATGCTGCAACTTAAAGTTCAGTGATTTTCAATTGGAGAGAAGATGAGGGAAAAAGCGAAATGTGAAAAATAAAATTTATTAATAATAATAATAATAATAATAACAAAGTAGTATTGTTATTAATATTAATATCAATAATAAATATACTACATATATAATTTACAATAATATATAACATATCTGAATATTAATTGCTATGCCAAGTTTTATATTTTTTATTTTATGCTGTTTTGAGGAAAAAAAGCAAAAAAAAATGTATATATAAAAATAAAAGTTATTATTATTATAATTATTAGTAATAGTAATAATAATAATGTATTATTATTATTTTCATTAATATAAATAATAATAAATATACTATATATAATTTATAATAATATATAACATATCTGAATCCTAATTGCTATGCAAAGTTTTATTATATTTATTTAATTTCTTTGCCGTAGTATTGTCAACGGCTTCTTAAGACATTTTGCAAAAGGGGGACCCCGGCCATAAGTTAATGCTGTTTGGGGGTCCTTGGCATGGAAAAGTTTGGGAACACAGAGAAAAAGGTATAGTGATGTACAAATCTGCAGTGTTGTGAGTTGTCCTTTATTTTGTTTCAGCCCAGGACTCCTTAATTTTGAGCATCCAAATAACAAACACACATAGTTACTGAGATATGTAATGCATGTGTATGAATGCATGAAATGAACATCATGTCATCTCTGTCTTCTTCCAGTCTGAGGCCTCTGGATGTGGAGTTCATGAGGCGTCTCAGCAAGGTGGTCAACATCGTCCCCGTCATCGCCAAGGCCGACACGCTCACCCTGGAGGAGAGGGACGACTTTAAACAGACGGTGAGAGGAGTGTGTGTGTGTGTGTGTGTGTGTGTGTGTGTGTGTGTGTGTGTGTGTGTGTGTGTGTGTGTGTGTGTGTGTGTGTGTGTGTGTGTGTGTGTGTGTGTGTGTGTATGAGAGAGGTGTCTGAAAATATTTTGTGTGCGGCTGGTTTTCACATGTGGCTTTCTCCTCCTCCCATCACACCTGCAATAACCTGCAGCAGGTCTTTAAGCTTAAAATAAATGGATGAGTAGGTTATTAAACAGTCGGCGGGTTGCCCCTCACAAACACGCGTGTATGCGTACCCGCAACCACAACATATGGTAACACACGAAGAGCTGCCAGGCGCCACAAACAAAAGCCATCTGGGCAAAACCCACAATGTAGGCTACCCATCCCGGGGAATACTGTATCATCTCTATATCTGTAACATTTCGACAGTCGTGCTCGGTCCAGACGGAAACATTTAAAAAGTCTTTATTTGAAGCATTTATTTACTGAGCGGCGTTCCACAACTCTTCAGTCTGGCTCGTTTTTAGATGGGGGAACTTCTCCCCGGTTGCCAACCGAGCAGGCTAGCCCTTCATTACCACTGAATTACTGGGTGATCGTACCAGTCAGCAAGTTCAGAGAGATCTCCACTTCGCTGTGTGGTAGCCTACATGAAAAAAACATGACCTCTGAAACATGAGCAGAATTAAAGGAGCTAGAAAGTAGCATTTATATTCATCAGTTTCCATAAGTAATTTCTCTGGTTTTGATACGTCTAAGATAGCCAAAGCTCTTCACAGTTAGTGCTGCTCGTCGTTCGTTCCACCGCTTATAGGTCCACACTAAGGCTGCAGTTGAAAAGCCTTTTTTTGCTCCCAACGTAGTGAAATGACCCGGAAGTATCTGAGTAGCAGCCATGATAAGAGCTGTTTGAATCCTCTAAATGCTAAGGAAAGGTGCTTCAATGCTTCCTTTCTTATCTCCTTTAGCATAGGATACACTGGACCATCCTTTACAAAAGGAGATAATGCCGCCCCACAATTCCTTGCGGCCGCGACATTTAAAGCGACGCACCATTCGGCCATTCATGAAAACAAACAATATGCTTATCTCGCATAATATTTGCATACAGTCATATACTAATTCATGTTCATTTTAATAAATATGAGTAGACAGTGACAACCATTTCCTTTCACTTTATTTTTAATTATTTATGTATTTCGAACATGAAACAAATACCTAAGTAAAAAAAAAAAAAAACATGAACAGTAAATATATATAGCAAACTGTCAATAAATAAATATTCAACATAAATAGATTACATGTCCGAAAAGGAGTAGGAAGAAGCACAGCCTACACATGGTCCTACACCTTCACCATGACAATTAACTCAATATTTATCATATATTCCTTTTTTTATTTCAATTTCAACCTTTGTAATGAAGCTGTATTTAGTCTACCTTAGGTCAGATAATCCTTTATTATATATATTTTTTTAACCTTTATTTAAAAAAAAAAAAAATGTAATGATTCAGGGAGTTTTTTAATAAATTTCAAAGGATTTATTTGCTAATAAATTAACTGTATTATTATATTATTAAATGTATTAATCTGGATATCTGGACAATTTTTCGCGCTCCATTTGCCAGAGTTTGCTCGGACGCTGTATGTTATAAGAGGAGTCATTCATAGCAAACTAAAACATAATGAGACATCCAAGGCCGGTTATTTCTCCAACCTGTAACGTCACCTCCTTATCGCCACTTTCCCTCCTACAACAGACTCTCGCTCCACCTGGCTTGAGCCTTAAACGGCCTCCGCTGCATCCCTTCCTCGGTGTGTTTCCGTTGGATAATTCTCAATCCACAGGAGGCAGACAGCCACCTGCCATCCTCCATCATTTCCTTTATATCTCCATCCCTCTTTCCAAGACTACAGACTTCCCTAAAAGCTTTATTCATTTTAGAGAAGCACGATGGGTGTCTTGGCTACCGTTTTCCCCCTGATGCCTGCAACACCGTCCAATAAGAACAAAGCAGGGATTGGACCAGGCCCTGGCAGAGAATAGAAGCCGCAGGGCTTGTAGCTGGATTGTTTTGGTTGGCCGCACATGCTCCGTATGACCCTGAAGATTATTGACTAAAAGCCTCTCGTGCCAAATGTTTTTTTTTCCCTGCAGCAACTTGCAAACAGAAGAAGAGGGGTTTTTCTATTAAACGTTCAGCCTCAGTGTGTCCAGCTGTGCGTGTCTGTTTGCATTCCTCTAACCGACAGTTGATGTGGCTTTTTTTCGTAGAATTTCACTTGGTTTGCATCCTATAATGTAAGCCTGAGAAAGCTTCCAAGGATAAACAATGAAGTGTTTGATCAAGGACCAAGTGGAAATGGTCAGAGTAGTAATTGTGGGAGTGAACAGTCATTCATTAAAAGGACATTTCTCCCAGAAGCTTGCCTGTCTATTTTTCTGCGTCCGTGCCTGAGTTTCAGTCATTATAAAGACATATAGAGAATAGAGGCCATTTTATAAGCAATATCTCAGCCTGGATGTATTCTTTTTTTCCCTTAAGAGCGGTTAACCTCCATGTTAACTCCTCCGTGTCAAGGATATTAGGAACCATTTAACGTCAACACCAGCCAGTATAACATAACCAAGTGTTTATTTAAGTCCTCTATAGCAGCTTCTATTCAAGTCTCTGGCCCAGACTTAAATACTTGTATGTAAACAGGATTCAGTCCAAGCATGAAGTGGTGTTTGGATGTCATGGTGACTGATTCGATGTTGGTGAGATGATGGATGAAGGGGTTTGGGCCTGATTGATTGTTTTTGTTTGCCAATCTGACTTCCCTTTCTTCAGTGTCTGTTTTAGCTCTCTTTACGGAAACCTTTGTGTAATGATGTGTAATTATTCAGCAATTGTGAAAGATCTGTTTGAAATGGGATTACGAAATGGGATTTAAGGCTTTAAAGACTGTTTTAGAGTGGTAAAATATCCATTATTTTACTGAATGAGTTGGTTATTCTGTTCAAAATGTATCTTAAAGGGAGATTTGTCAAGTATTTAATACTCTTATCAACATGGGAGTGGACAAATATGCTGCTTTATGCAAATGTATGTATATATTTATTATTGGAAATCAGTTAACAGCACAAATCAATGACAAATATTGTCCAGAAACCCTCACAGGTACTGCATTTAGCATAAAAGATATGCTCAAATCATAACATGGCAAACAGGAGCCCAACAGGCAACAACAGCTGTCAGTGTGTCAGTGTGCTGACTTCACTATGACTTGCCCCAAACTGCATTGATTATCATAAAGTGGGCATGTCTGTAAAGGGGAGACTCGTGGGTACCCTTAAAACCCATTTTCATTCACATATCTTGAGGTCAGAGGTCAAGGGACCCCTTTGAAAATGGCCATGGCAGTTTTTCCTCACCTAAATTTAACGCAACTTTGGAGCCTCCGTCTTGACAAGCTAGTATGACATTCTACTATTCTAGTTTCATATGATACCAGTATCTTCACTATAGCTTTAAAACCGATTTAAGCTACAACCTCTGAAAGTTTGATTGTGTTAATGCATTAAAGAAATGAGTGGCGTTAAAACGAATTTACGCTAACTCGTTATCGTGTTAACTCTGACAGCTCTATTTATTGTATAAGATAACTTTGTATGCTGTTACTGTGTATATTAATCCAATTTGAGTTAATGTTTCTGTGTCATTGTGCTCGTCTTTGTGCAGATTAGGGAAGAGCTGCGAGCCAACGGGATCGATGTTTACCCTCAGAAAGAGTTTGACGAGGACGCAGACGACAGGATGATCAATGACAAAATCAGGGTATGTCAGCTCGGTAGAGGCGATCCTCCTGTGGCTCCAACACTTGACATAGCAATCACAACATGCGTATTTTTGCAGGTTTAAATTCAAGCCTTTCTTCTTTTTTGTCTCTGATTCTGTTCTGTTTTTCTTTGGGAAATCTTAAAAGTCACGATCGTCCCAAAAAAAAAAAACTGTCAATTACAGCATCTTGTTCTAGCATAGATGAACAACCAAAAGCATGACCTGAAAACAAATCAGCGGTATCGCTTCAGTGACTGTGTGCATTTATGCGTGCGTGTGTGTGTGTGTTTGCATGTGTGCACTCAACAGGAGATGATCCCTTTTGCTGTTGTGGGCAGTGACCAGGAGTACCAGGTGAACGGAAAGAGGATTCTGGGAAGGAAAACAAAATGGGGCACCATAGAGGGTAATAAGACACACACACACACACACACACACACACACACACACACACACACACACACACGCAAACATAACATAGCACAGCTGGATACTTGTCCTGTCAAACAGACAACAGAAAATGATTCACCAGGCAGAACAATACATGTTTCCTGACGGTCTAAACACAGATCGGCATCAGTTAAAGCTGAAATCTATTGAGGTTTTTAAAACAAATCTTACATTTCTATATTACAGATTGACCTTATGATATATTATAATGTCCATCTGCACGGTGGAATTTGTTCAGACACTAAAACGTCTCATTTACCGTGCTCACACCTGGGTCACACCTGTTCAGTTGACAGTGCCAAGGCCATCTAGCTTTATCACTCTGATAGATCATATTATCACATCAAGTCAGTTGACAGCATTCACACAACGTACCAGCGACAACACGATGAAACGGCTCCGCTAAGCAGACGATGGATTGTCTTTTTGTGGTGTATTTTCAACATGTGGAAATTGACAAACTGCAGCTTTAAAATCTGGCCAGCTGGTTTAACCATCTGTTGTTTGACTACCAGGCGTTTGTTTACATGCGTCTCTCTCAGTCTGTAACTAGGGACATGTATGAGACAGGAGGAAGAGATTTACAAGGACTTTCTGTGTCCTCTGGGATAACACACACACACACTGCCTCACACGCAGCAACTGTGATACAGTTTACACTTGTTGGCCTGTGCTGCATGTTCACACAGCCAAGGAGGCTCTTAGCAAGCAATGTCCTCAAATCACCCATGGGTATGTGTGCATATATGTGTGTCTGAGAGAGAGAGAGAGAGGACATCTGTCTGGACAGGGAGTGAAAGTATGATTGAAGGACAATAAGTCGGCTGAAGGAGGCTCAGAAAGGACTATCGCTGTTAAACAAACACTATTTCCTTCCCAGGATGCACTTCAGCACACTCTTCTGCAGTGGATACTGAGCTGTAGTTTATTGGCCGTGCTGCAAGGCATTGTAAAATATAAGTATCTCACTAAAAATAAACCATTTTTATATCCTGTAAATTATTCACACTGTGGAATCCAGAAAGCTGCTTGTCTATTTCTATTTTCTGCTGCTTTATAGTTCTACTTCACTATATCTCAGAGGGAAATATTGTACTTTTTACTGCACTACATTTATCTGACAGCTGTAGGTAATAGTTATTTTTCAGATTTTACATTAAAACACATGGCAAGCTAAAAAAAAAAAAAAGAAGAAGCAGTGACTACCTGGGGCCTCTTGTCACATTTCAGATGTCTAGTTGTGAGTTGTTGATTTCCTTCTTAATATCTCAGATGGTTTTATTTAAATAACCGCTTAATGCACATAGCGGTAAAATGATATACATGCCAATATTTCACAAAAAGCAAAGATTAGCGAAATACAAAATCCTCAATTATCATCTCACGAGCCCATTTGGAGGAAGCCTGACCCCTAGACTGGGAACCACTGGACTAAACTACCAGACTACTGTATAGTTTAAACTAGCTGCACCTCAACCAGCTACAACAGTTTATGATGCTTCTGCATGAATGCATTAATATTAATCTAATAATTTAACAATAATTTATCAGTCACAGGGGCTACAGGAAGTACTTTTACTTTTGATATGTTATATTATGCTGATAATACTTATGTACTTTTACTTAAAGGGCCACTGTGTAGTATTTAGGGGGACCTATTGGCAGAAATGGAATATAATATTTATAAGTGTGTTTTCTTTAGTGTATAATAATCACCTGAAAATAAGAATTTTGTTTTCGTTACCTTAGAATGATCAGTTTATATCTACATATGGAGCAAGTCCTCTTCACGGAGCCGGCCGCCATGTTTCTACAGTAGCCCAGAACGGACAAAAACATTGGCTCTAGATAGAGTCATTCACATTTTTGCGTCAGCCACCGAAGTTTACCTGCACGCTTGGCACACAGAAGAAGTTTCAGTTGGTTCTGCAAACTCACCGCTAGATGCAGCCAAATCCTACACACTGACCCTTTAAGTAGAGTTTTCACTTCTTCCACCACTGCTTTAGTGGATCACAAGACTCCAGGGTGGGCAAGTGAGCAGGAAGCAATCCATTCAAGATTTAAAAGATAATAAACATGCTGCCTTTTGCAACTCTATATATTTTTATTATTCTACTTGTCATTAATGATTACATTGGTCCTACTTGAACCTCAGAAATGCATTTAGGTCAAGCTAAAACAAGGCAGTTGTACTCCCTGAAAAGATGACATTTCCGAGGCAGTACCATGAACCCTTTTAGTGTTTGAATTTGAAGGTGACTACTGCTCTCTCAGCAGGCATTATGAAATTAACACCACAGAACGGCAGGGCGAGAGAGGTGAAGTACACGGACCGCGGGACAAATGCCGTCTTGTCCGGCTAAAAGAACAATGGCTCCATTCTAGTAAAGCCAGACGGAGGCACAGAGGGAACATGGAGAAGGAGGAGAGAGGAAGCTGCTGGGCTGCTTGAGTGGAGGATTTCAGGGGCTGGGGGGACAATTAGAGATTGAAGGAGGAAAAGGAGCAGAGTAAGGCATGCATTTATATGTATAGAGTACTGCATATAGGGAGAAAGTGGAGATACCAGCAGTGCAACTCGTTACAAGTTAGTAGCGGCTTCCCCTAGACGCCACTAATCAGCGCTCACAGACCCAGCAGTTATTCCACTCTCCTCCTTTCAAAGAGAATTTAATTTCCTGCCCATGGATTTCAAAGCTTTACATAAATAGCGCCCTCCTTTTTTTTCATTTACACTCTTGACATAATCTATAATTCAAACACGTGTTAGCCCTACTGGAGGCACCAGCAGCTTGTCACGGGGAGTTTGTTAAAACGTCTCACTTAAAGTTCTCCAATATAGAGGAGAGTCGAGTTGTATTAAATTACTCCAAAGTGGAGGAGTGTGTTATCTGGGCTTAAGAAAATTGCTGGAGATGTCATGTTAGAGGACGCCCTTCAGTTGACTTGGGAGCAACACTGCCATTATGTGGTGCTTTGAGGAATGGCAGGTAGAATAGAGGGTTCACATTTAGTTACCTCATTACAAACTGTGTCATGTGTTGGGCATTTTTCCCTGTGTGCGTAACGTCTAGCTTAATTTATTCCTCACTGCTGCATACAAACTTAACAGTCAAGATTGTTTTTGTGAACCTTTCTCAAGTATTAATTCAACTAATGTTTTTCTATTTTCTCTCTCTGCAGTTGAGAATATTGCACACTGTGAGTTTGCTTACCTGCGAGACCTCCTCATCAGGTGAGCTTCCATCCTCACTCCAGAGTTGATTGTATGAATTTTACGAGATATAAAAAGCCTGTTATTGGCTGAGCCTCCTGCTAGATTAGAGGCAACGCACTTTATTTGTTTGAAATGAATTGGAAACAGCACCGAGACTCTATGAAGCTTCACTTCCCTGCTGAAATCAATACTAATGAAATTCTTTTAGATGGCTCGAGTGCTTCCCTGGACAGTGTTACAACAGGCATTTCTACATTAAATGTTAGCATTGGAGCTGCTTGTTAGTACGGGAGTCTTATCTATGCCTGACTTTAGGCTAAAATAATGGTTCCCAAACTCTATTTACACATGCAACCTTTTCAGCTTAAAATGAAAATGGATATTTATTGTCACCTAAACTGAAGATCTAAGAATAAACTCTAGGATTGTGTCAATGGCAAGCAAAATAGTTAAAAAAAAAGTCCTTGACTCAACTTTTTACAGAAAGGACGAGGAAGAAAGCAGCTCCCATTCTCTTTTCAGCCAATTTGAGCACTTGAGCTTCAGGAGGCACAATAGAGTCCCTCTGGCAACTAAAAATGTGTTTTAAGAAGTCCTTCATTTCAAGCGCCATCAATATTCTTTACTCAACAAAGTGACTGAGTAGATCTAAGCCACAGACACTGACATAAACTGTCATGTTATCTGTAAATTAACATCAATATTACATTAAATAATATGGGCCTCTTCTCAGTCTCTCGGAAAAATCTCATGATATATGTTGCCATTGCTATGTTAAAATGGCAATGAATAAAAAATGAAGCATGCAAAATGGTTAAATGTATTTCTTTTTTGTTCAAAGGTACCTTATTTATTACATTTTAGTTTTATTTAGCTCTCTTACATGCTTGAAGAGCTTCTTTGGTGCTGCATATGATCATTTTTCCTTGCAGATGAGGCATTCCAGTGTGGGATAGCTAGCTTCCACCATTCATAAAAAGCTGTAGGCCAGTTAGTGTAGTTAAAATGTACTGTATTAAAATGAACAAATCATGCAGTACCCAAGGCTCGTGTCATGGCACCCACTTTGGGAACCACTGGGCTAAAATATATAAAATAACACAAGAACACGTACTTCGCTTGTATGCATTTGCTGTACTGATTACTGATTCTGTCCTCTGTCTTTCAGGACACACATGCAGAACATCAAGGACATCACAGGCAGCATCCACTATGAGACATATCGTGTCCGCCGGTTAAATGAATCCAATGCCCATTTCAACTCCCACCCATCCGACCATCCTGCTGCTCAGCCGAAGGCCAACGGTCAGCCCGAGGAGCAGCCCGGCGCCCTGCAGGCCAACGGAGTGGCTGCACAGCACGAAGCCCTGTCCCACGAGATGTAGAGCCAATATACGATATCAGGACACAGCCAGGCGCAAAACACACACACACACACACACACATGTATTCTGTTTACATGAACAAGCCCACATGCACACAAACACACACTCATGCTGTGAAGCCAATTTTATTGTGACCTAGAAGGACTTTTGCCAAAAAACTACCTAACCACAGGAAGTTCAAAAGACACACCATTCAGAGTAGATCCCAACATTTTCCTTTCCGTGGGCTGTTTTTTTTTTCCATCATTGCAATTCAGAGCAAAATCAGGTCTTCCCTGCAGATCCACATACTGTACAGAAGTCATCTTGTTGTTTTCCCCATCTGCCTGAATGCACAATGCAATCTACAGTCAGGATTGTTTACAATAACCCATCCGAGTTAGATAAACAAATCTATACATGTTTCATTGCTGACTGACTGTCAGGAGTGCAGTAGCCATGCAAGTGAGATATCATCAGTGAAACAATGTATAAGATTTTGATCAGTATCAATGAGTATGATGGAAAAAAGAGTGCCCATAAGAGGAAAAAAAGACCTGTTGTATACAGAATAGCTTTGCAGGATGTTGGATTGACAGGTTTAGCCATGCAGGGCTATTCCAGCTGAGGAGAAATGGCATAATTCAAAATGAAGTACGGCATATCAGATGATACCACATTAGCTCTACACTAGGAGTAACTGTTAGTGCTACTGGCCTGGTCTGCTTTGTGTTGTGGTGTATAGTTTTGTATAGATACTAGGGTTAAGTAGGGATATTTAGATTAGGTTTATAGTTTAATGGAGAAAGTAAAGATATTGTTGACACCTCCGCGCTGCAAAATAATTCTAAAAAAAAAACAACGAAAGCAGCGGCAGTGTGGAGCAGCTTTCGGAAAAATTAGTCCCGTTGTCATTTTTACGTTGTGTTATGATGTTTTTAAAACCCCTTTTTTGCCAAACCCATCCTGTCTCTTTCTATATAATGCCAATGTTGTGTGTAATACAGTCGTACCTTGCATTTTACATTGCTCATTTACTATTGTGTTTTCATTGCTGTTGTTCATGTTCTAATATTATTGTATACGATGGGAGTTGTGTAGGAATCTGTGCAACTGTTGTCCCATGCAGCCGTTTTATCCATTTATTTTCCAGACCAAATAAAAGTCATTTTTTTCTGTTCTAAAGAGAAGCACATACAGTATATAGAGTTGATTTATGAATAGGTATTTATGTGTATGTTAAGTGTAATCGGTTAAATTCAACTTTCATTCCAGCTGTTGGCTTCCAGAGGTTTGTTGCAGGTCTCTAACTGTGATGATCTTTTAGCTTTAGACAGTGTTTGTTTTTTAGTGGCCTGCATTCTTACAATATGTTGTACCCTGTCGGCTAGGCTGCAATATAACTAAGAGTTGTCTATATTTGTACGTTGTTTATTAACAACTGCCAATAGATCATGGTTAAAACTGTAAGATTAATGTATTTTGTCACAGGTGGATGTTTTACTACCACTTAGAGGAAGAATTTGTGCCAAAAAAACTTGCATGACACCCATAATATTACAGCAAGAGTGAGTTTTTGTTAATATTTGTGAAAAATGTGTGCATTGATACAAACTCAAGGGATATTTTTTAATAGAGGCTACATCTAAATTTTAAACATAATATTTTCCTAACAAAAATAGCCAAGAGTGTGTTTTCTGCCTCTTTTTAAGTCGCAACAAAAATATGTTCCATACAAACATAAAAAAACCAAGAGAACTATTGTCTTTTATCCAGAGAAAGTTATCAGGTTACACTTTGTTTACTGTTGTATAGTTCTTGTGTAATTTGTTATGGTATCATAGATTAAGGTTTTATCTTTGATATGCTATCTCAAAGAATAAAGATTGATATTTTTATTGTTTAAAGTTGATTGTCTTGATTGTCAAAACTTAATTCTGTGAAGAGGAAGCACCTTAGAGCTGATGATTCCCAACCGTTTAATTAATCATAGCAATTCTCACAATATTAAACCCATGAAAACATGTTAATATTCAAGAGTTGGTAACTAAGTTAAAATGACAATGTTATTTAATTAGTTCAGAGCATTTTCAGTGTTTCCTGTTTTCAATTATAATCTTTTGGATTTCACCTCAGATCTGAATGATGGAGCCAAATAATTTTCATCAACATTTAATCGTTTGAAACCGATAAATACACTTTGAATGTTTACGGAGGTATCATCCTCTAATTAAGGAATAAGCCACTAAACACATTGCTTACTGCACTAAATTTAGAACAGCTCAAAGAGCTATGACTCCTTCAATGTCTTTTAGCAGACAGTGACTCTAGTCATTTGGTCCAAGTCTAAAGTAAATCCAAAGGCATTTGGTTCAAGTCTCAAGCAAATCCTAAATCATTTGGCTTAAAGTAAATCCCAACTCATTTGGTCCGAGCCTCAAGCAAGTCCCAAGACCTTTGGTCACAGTCTCAAGCAAGTCCCAAGTCATTTCGTCAAAGTCGTCCCAAGTCGTTTAGTCATTTAGTCCAAGTCTAATGTAAATCCCAAGTCAAGTCTCAACTCAAGTCACAATGAAAATGAATGCAGACAAGTCATTTAAGTCATCATGTCTCAAGTCAAATCACGAGTTTGTAACTTCCAAGTCCAGTCTCCAGTCATTTATTTTCTGTCAAGTCAAGTTGCAAGTCATCAAAACAGTGATTCGAGTCAACTTAAGTCCAAGTCACAATGACTTGAGTCCACATCTCTGTCTTTCAGCCATTCTGAAATCAAAGAGCTACATTACTTGCTTTTCACTTTCATAAAACAGAGTCATTGCGTGACAAAATAAAGTGCAAATGTTGGACATGTTCCCTCACTAAATGAGAAATAACTGGCAGAGGGTATAGTTGTTGCACAGTAGCAAAACATTGTAAAGTCTTTCAATCATTTTTTTTATTGGTTGAGAAATATGTGGATGAAAATATTACAGTATATGCTATATATTTAATGTCACACTATAGGCTAGGAAATTGCAAGACTAGCCGGCTGTGTCAACAATATGCTTAGCCGTGAACTTACTGGAGATCATTATTTTTTATGTAATGACACCTGCTCATTACAGGAAGCGAGCACCTCACTTTTCTTGAAAAGACGCAGTCTAGCCTACACACTACACAATACAACCCCAACTGAAGGGAAATGTGAGTTTGCAGCTTGGCATCACACCTCGCTCACACAGCACTGGTTTAATAGGGTTTCTCATTTACACCTCCTGTCACAGTCTTTCTCAACTACCCTGCCGATCGTAATGTGTTGACAGCGTTGTTTGTCGAAGGTCATTGTCACCCTTTCACACGTTGGGAGCTCCTGCTGTGGCTTTTCCTGCCATCCCTGTGTTGGATTCATTGGTTTGAAACTCCTCTCTGTGCCGAGGACGACACCGCCAGGGTGACAAATGACAAACGTGAAGGTGAGAGACAATGAAAGTTCCAGAAAAATCAGTATATATTGAACACTCACCTAACGTTGACACTTCTATCTAAACTGTTTCCCAGGCAGCCATCGTGAAGCATGAAGGTGAGTGATAATGACAACTGTGACACCGCTATGACAGGACCACTGGCTGGCACAGGCACTAAACCAATTTGGTGGTGCATATGAACTGACATCTGTACTCTCTCACTGATACAGCATGTTTTCATCTAATCGGATGACTTTTCCCAATGGAAATTCATGTAATAGTGTGGTAAATTAGACAGTAAAAATGTTCTAAGATTAGTACTGTTAGTAGGCTATTAGTAACTGTGAGTGTAACCAAGAATTTCCCATCGTCAGCCAAAGTCTACACAGCATTTTACACGGCAAGACACCAGGACAGATTTGTTCAGAAACCAGACGGATTACCTTATGGCACACAGAGTGACTGTCTGAGCCAAAATGAGCTTTCAGAGCTTCCTCTTGAAGTGGCAGTTTGTGGAAAAACTGAAATATCTGTGGGGAAATAAAACCATTTCCAACATGTGTAACCTCCTCAGAAAAGACAAATAGAAATCCTTTGATCAAAGACGCAAAGATTGTGTTTGACTTGTGGGAAATGTGGTCTAAATTTCGACAGCCGCTAATAATATTCCTGGTTGTGCTATAGATACAAAGAGTTCGCCTATGCTCTCAGTTGCTTTGTAAATGTGAAAGAAAACTTGCCAATGGGTCTGTGCTTGAGTCAGCCAATACACTTCTGCACATGGCCTTCATCAGAGTTTTTTTTTTTTTAAAGGGACTGTTTGTAAGAATCAGAAATTGGTTGTAACAGCGACACCTGTGGCCGTTAAGTCAACGGAATCAGTGTCCTGTTGCTTGCGCTCGCCGTGTGCACGCGCTACGTGAATGTGAGCAAGCATCCGTCAAAACAGTGAGGCGACACACATCAGCTAAAACCACAATATCACTCTATATTTCACCTGCTTGGCAGTAATGTTAGCTGACCAGACGAAGGTCTCTCCATGAATTACTGCTGATCCTAGTGTTGGCTTTTCCTGCTTCAGCCTCCCGACCACGGCTGGAGAGAACAGGGGAGACACCGGCACCCGGTCGGAGACGATAACGTAACTAGTTAGCTCATTTCACAAGACACGGGAAACCTCTGTTGGTCTGGAGGAGCTGCAGCATTTATTTCTGCACAAACGTCCACTGTACATTCACTAGATATTCTCAGAGCTGCTAACTCTTCTGTAGTGTGTAGTGTGCGCACATGCATGTGAGGTGGAGCGAGCTGTGAGTGAAGGCAGGCAGGCAGAGGAGCAGAGGAGCAGAGTGCAGCAGAGACTCCGGCCCTGGAGAGCAAAGCTAAGGTCTCCCCCCAACACTGTTTTGCAAGATGGGCTTCACTAGATATAACGGTTTTGGTGCTTCCGTGTAGTTTGTGTTGGAGTCTGAGTCTGAACAGAGTAGCCACACGTGAGTGCGCATGGGACACCAACCCGGATTGATTTATACGTGTAAGAAGTTACAAACAGTCCCTTTAAATGGGGTAAAATCACAACCTATATATACACTCAGTTGCCTGTTTATTAGGTATACATAACTAAAACTAATGCAGTCTAATCCAACAGGTAAACCTAGAAAGAAATATCAGAAAAATACAATAGGCTACTCCTCAAATCTACATCCATTCTGGAGAAGCAAACTGAGAACTTTTATTTTGAAAACTTCCTGTTTTAGGTGCAACATCCTTTACTGCTACCTGCTGGAGTTCTTGCCTATCACGCATGCGCAGGAAGTACGTGTTAATTGACGTTACCTGTGGTTTTTGCGGTGTGTTCAAGTCGGTGCCGAGCCGGCCATTTGTGGTGTTTATAGACTGTAAAATCCCGGATAAATTCCCTGAGTGCTAAAGTGTTTTGGTTCAAGCAAGTAAGTCATACAGCTCTCTTTTACACATTTCTTGTTCTTGTGAAGTAGCAACAGCAGTGTTAGACTAGCTACTTTACCTGTCTCAGTTCTCCCACGTGTAGTCCCTGGTCTTTCAAAATTAACCTTTTTTTTTAGTATTTGCATAATTAAGCCAGTTTGTTGTTAAGTGAAACTTTTCAGACAAGAGAAATAATCTTAGAGGCTTAATGGGTGTGAATTAGCAACAATTGGAGCTTTTTTTTGGTCATTTTTATTTCACAAATTACCTATAGACTGATGAGCAGAGAACTGGACAACTGAGTTGACACAGGCACTGCACACACAGTCATTCTCACTGTTAGCTAATTAAGTTAAAGGTCCCATATTGTGCTCATTTTCAGGTTCATACTTGTACTTTGTGTTTCTACTAGAACATGTTTACATGCTGTAATGTTAAAAAAAACGTTATTTTCCTCACACTGACTGCCTGAATGTACCTGTATTTACCCTCTGTCTGAAACGCTCCGTTTTAGTGCATTTTAATAAATTGCAATGGAATTGCAATGGAATTGCGTTGCTAGGCAACAATTTGGGTCCATGTTTACTTCCTGTCAACTAATGTTATTTACATTCACTGCAACGGGAAATAAACAGGGACACATTTAGTTGTTTACGTTTAAAACCGTGTAATGGTCTAAATATTGTATATTTGTGACATCACAAATGGACAGAAATCCTAACGGCTTGTTTCAAACACGCAATTTCTGAATACGGGCTGTGTGTATTTCTCCGGATATTGAGCGTTTTGATAGTTTAACAGTATTTATAAAGCACTTAAACCTGCTTTATAATATAAAACTAAGGACATACATACTAATGTTAGCTGGGCTGCTGCTACTTGCTGTTCCAGATTCCCCATTTTAATGTCCAAATAATGTCATAATATTCAGGAAGAAGTAGTATCAAGTGAGAACCATGGTTTGTTGAATTGCAAGGACACCCCCAGAGGGCTCAATAATGGGTTATGCACTCTCCTTGAAACCTGGTGTCAGCAATTCAGTCAGTCAGTAAGTCAGTCATCTATTCATCCATTCATTCATTCAGCCCACCTGGGTACTGCAACTTAACACAGCATGCATTGGACGGTAGCTCAAAATGATTTCTGTTCTAATCATCTGAACAACTGAAGTTAAAAGGATAGCTGACTCTGAGAGCTTCCATCGGCCTGATCAGCACTTCAGAATCAGTGGAGTTTTGACTCATCAAAGCTTTTATTTCTAACAAATATGTAGATAGAAGTCACAAAAGCAGAAGAAAACCTCTCCTGGGAGGCTTTAAACATGTTTCCCAGTGTTCTCCAGTATTGGCAGATGCAACTACGTGCAACATGTAGCAGCACACTGTGAAACACTGGGCGGTCTGAATTAATTAGCCATTCAACAACACCCAGCTACACGGCGTGATTTTAAGTTATGTCAGCTCAAGCAAGGTAGATGTGACAAGCTTTTAAATCTGACAGCATGCTGAAATGTGTTTCATCACTTTTTCTCTCAGATGGTGAGCGGTCTGTCTGCAGGTGGCTGGCTGGGCTTGGCGCTCTGTGATGATGTGTCTCCTGGATTGACAGCATCGGCGGGGCAGTTGGAGATTGGCAAGGTATGAGTTCTTTTCCAAAGGAGCCTGATAATAATTCACAGGGGTTATAGCTCTTTCAATGGCTCAGCTGTAACTCTGTACTGATTAATTCTCAGGCAGGAAAGGGTGGCTCGCTTCTTCCCTCCACTACAGAGCTGCATTAGAAATGTAGAAATTCATGCCAAATCTAACAGCAGGTATATTATGTGTCTCAGCTGGATGATATCGCCTAATATATTATTCACCCACCACCATATTGCTCCGCGGCGGCACATTACCAGTGTCTACTGGCAGGAAAACAGTGATTCACCTTGCATTTGTAGGAATAAAGCCAGTAGAAAATTCTGCCTTTTGCACCAATGTAATCTAACAGTGTCTTAGTCTGTGATGGCTGTTTATCAGATAAAAAGTACTGTCCATTCGTGCATAGATTTACCCCCGAATGCAAAGGGAAAGATCAGAGACAGATTTTAAGAAAGGGAAGAGAGAGATGTGGAAGAAAAAGAACCTCACAGTGTTGAAAAACACAGCTTTCCTTGTTCCTTCACTGGCTCCGTCGTTACCAGGCAGAGTTCTTCCAGCCAGACAGCCAATGAGCCACCAGGCCAGCCAGACAGCCAGCAAGCCAACCAGATAGGCTTCCAGTCAGCCAGTTCACCATCTGGCTGGTAAGCCTATCGTGGAGCGAGCCAACGCCTGTCTGCACTGGTGTGGCACCAGTGGCTAGTTGTTCTTGCTTCTCTCAGTCCTAAACACACACACTCACACACATCTTTTTTTCGTCAGCCTCTGTCTCCTTCAGAGCTACTTAGACACACACACACACACACAGAACAGGAGAGAACTCTGTCATATCAGCCTATTCCTCAGTCCTCAGTCTGCGGGAACAACCCAAAACAAAAGATCGCTACCCGACCCGTTGCCCAGCTCACACACACCCAGCCTCGCTGCACTGCGCCTCCAAAGTAATCGACGCAAGGTAATTTGGTAATTAATCGCCGTTCGTTAATGGCTTTGCATTTATTAAAACTGCGCATGCTGACGATTTGTGTTTTGTCTCGTCCTGTTCCCTCTGGGATAATCAGCACCTTGAAAATCACCTTACTTATTTACACAAACGTGTACACACACACAGACAGACACAGACCACTAGTATTCTCTAATCCTCTGCCCGATTTACCCTTGAGCCCTGCCAACGCACTCTCCTGGACACGAAGCATGGCGCCCCTGTTTGTTGTTGATGTATGCTAATGTGCAACATCCATCTGTTCGTTTGCTTAATTTGGATTTTGCTTGTTTCTAGCCGTGTTCCCGCCCCCTCCTACTCCACCGTTTCCTCCCCTCGCCCCCATCCACACCTCCTGCATCTCCCGTTCCTCCTCCTTTGCCACCTTTCCAGCTCCTTCCTGCCGCTCCGACATCAGGATCTGCTTGGATCGTGGCCAGGGTGGAGGGGGAGAGGAGGGTCCACCGCCTCCTTCCTGTCCGTATGCAAATTGGCCTTGTTTTGATTAAAAGACAGCTGCATATTTCATTAAAGTCACCAGTGGAGGTGGGAGAGGAGAAGGCATGCCTCTCTGGGGAGGCGAAGGTTGTTTAGCTGGAGTGAATGTTGTGGGAGCTGCTGTTTAGTGCTGCTGAGGGGAACAAATAGCGAAGACAAAAGGGCTGCCCAGGGACTGCTTTGGGGTTTAATGGGGCTGACTGACTGGCACATCAGTTAAAGCTCACACTGATGCAGAGCGCCAGTGAATGTGCGTTGCATGATAACTGAAGCAATTGACAATGAAATATAGACCCCCATCAGCCTTCAAGGTGCTCTGGTATGCCAAGGCAGTTGTGTTGCGACCCACCGCTGCCAGGCTGCTGAGAGAAAGAAACAGCAACTCCTGTTTGTGAGTAATAAAATGAGAAATGGTTTCTCATGTGGCCATTTTTTACTTTATGGCAAATAGGCTGCTCCCTTGCGGGCTAGGTGATGGAATAAACATTGCTTCACCAATACATTTTCACCTCTTTGATGAAATAAGTTGTTTCTCTTAAAGTTTTCACCTTGTGCTCTGGCTTCTCAGTGTTTGAAGGCTGGCTGAGCAATGGTACAAATGTATCATTCACACTTGTTTTGTTTGTTTTAGTATGAATTTGTGAACGGCAAAAGGTTAACTCTTTCCCGTCTTTGGCCCTGATCAAACAAAGTACGTTATAGCAGCCTGGGGCGGCGTTTTGTAATTGTTTTCAATGAGATTGAAGTGTTTTGCGTGCAGCTGTTGCGTTTCTGAGTGCCTTGCGTTTTTTACAGGAGCGCCCTGAATGCCTCAAACTAAAAAAAATTCAACTCAACTCCTTTTTTCACATTGTGGTGAATTTGCTGGATACCCAGGGCTATATGACTTTACCAACCGTAGTTACCATGATGTGAACAAACAAATTAGTGCGGTACTTTATATAAGTTGTTTTCATTCATTTAAACTGTACTATTAACTATTTGGGTCGTGTACAGTTCATGGTCTGTAAAATGGGAACGTTAGCACTCATTTGGCGGTTGCCTAGCAACAATATAAAATAAAAAAAACGCAGCAAACTGCAAAAAAAAAACGCTCCGTCTGATCGGGCAACAAAAAGGCAGTGCGGTGCACCTCGCTCTTTCCACCTGCAAAACGTGCTCTGTCTGATCGGGGGCCTTTGTCTTCTTTTTTCTTTTACTGGTTGTGAGTCGCCCTACCAGAGGTGGACGAGGGTGATGTATAGGTGGGTGGGCACGATGTGAGGTCAGAGGGTGGGAATAGGAAGGATGGGGGAGGATCTGTTGGCATGGAGCCAACTCCAGTGGAAATCAAAGACATGGGGAGGGATGGGAGGACGGGGAGTGGTTGTTGCTCTGCATAATCAATCAGAAACAATAGAGGAAGAGAGCAAGTGGTTCTGCCTTTCTTGACAGCGCTGATTGTATTTATGCAGGGATGGAAGCGAGGGGGGGAAAGGCATTAAAAGGGATTGGGTATAGTGAGATGTGGGCAGGTGCAGGGAGTGCTGTAATGGGTGGCCCCCGCTGCAAAGCCAAGGACATATACCCAAGAGGAACTGATTGAATGCCATGCCAATAAAAGGAGGCAGTTTCATGCACCATTGACCGAGTTGGCATCCTCACAGTCACACTGCGATGAAACCCCCTTCGAGGTCATGATAATGGGAATCACATTTTGTTCCTCTGTGGGTTGTACTGCTCTGAGGAAGAATTAAACCGCACCCTCAAACCTGATTTTTTTTTTTTTCTTCTTCTGTTTCTCTTGCGGTTTGTGGCATGTATGTGATGTATTCATTGCACGTCAAAACATGGGGAAAATCAGATTGAGTGTTTGTTTGGACAGAAATGAAAAGATCAAATTCTGAGGCACAATAGGTGGGGAAAATAATCAGATTTAAGCCTGCAGTGCGCATACAGCCAGAGAGGCTGTCCTTTCATTTTCTCTGTAGGTAGAGCAGCGTCTCCCGGAGTGGGCTAATAGAATGCTTGTCTTGTATCTTTTCAGCCATGAACTTTTCTCTGACACAATTACATTCAGTCTGGAAGGCTGTGTGCCTCGCAGCGAAATACAGCATATTAGCTGAAGCAAAGCAGTCAAATGTTTATGTTGAACTCGACAAAGACGTTCATTCATATATCTCTGAAGTAGTTCCGATATTGGCAAAAAGTGCAGAGCTAGCTATATGTTTATATCATGAGTTTCTGGAAAACAGTTGCAGAACTGTAACTCTCAAATCAAATCCGTAGCTCATGTCCTGATATACTATAAGCATTTCCTAGTTTCACATAGAAATTAAATGTATAAATACAGATATATTCAACTGATCCAGATGTATTGAGTTAGTTTTGGTGGTCAAAATGGATTACACTGCTTTTCTATTGAACTGAGAAAAATATTTGGAGTAATTGTCCTAACCTTTCAAAAATATGTTTCATGGGTTTCAGTAACCTGTTAGTGACATGAAAGAAACTGATAACATCAATCTTTATCTTCAATTAGTAACATGTTCACCCCAGTGGGCAACCTCTGTGTCTGAAAAGTGAAGCCAATGCTGAAGTGCCTTAAACTTGCATTCTTTCTAACAGCCAGCAGGGGGCGACTCCTCTGGTTGCAAAAAGTCTGATTGTATAGAAGTCTATGAGAAAATGTCCCTACTTCTCACTTGATTTATTACCTCAGTAAACATTGTAAACATGAGTTTATGGTCTCAATCGCTAGCTTCAAGTCTTCTTCAATACAGCATGATGTTCATTTAGTAAATTATGGTCCTATTTAGAGTCAAATAGACCATAAAGCAGGGGATGCTTTAGGGTGTGGCTACCTTGTGATTGACAGGTCGCTACCACGGCGTTGTCCGGTCTGGGAGTTGTCTGTGTTTTCGTCTTACAACTTTAACCCTTTCACAGTGTGTTTTCAGTTCATGAAAGTTAATTATAACCTTTTTGGTCGCCTAAAAATGTCTTATTCAGCGTTCGGTTGTACACTCTCTTGTGTCACTTCTGGTTGCAAAAAAACTAGATGGCAACGGCCAAAATGGCAAACTTGAGGCTCCAAAACGGCAGCCCACAAAACAATGGGTGACGTAGCGGTGACTACGTCCACTTCTTATAAACAGCCTATGGTTCACCCTCATAATTTAGTGCAACTGACCGTATGTTGTCAAATTTAATTTACGGGTGCAATTTCACTGCTATATTTTACCCGTACAGGGTGAGTCTTATGTTGGAGTGTTTGAATGACCATTGAAGTGTTGCAGGCCGTGTACATTCTGTCTTTAATTTTTAATTTACATGACATTTGTTTGAGATATTTCTTTTTCTTAACTTTATTATTGTGCTTTGTATTTTACATCACAGTTACATACTGTATAAGGTTGGTACGTATTGTGAGTAGGGGACATACGAGAAAGGTGAAGCTGGTGTTTGTATGACACAAGTTTATTCAGTCAGCTGTAGTAGAGGATATCTGACTTTATTATTGCATTACTGCATGCAAGTCTGAATGAGACATTACAGTTTTAGTGCCTTCTGTCATACTGACACAGTTTGACACAATTTTACTGTTTTAGTTAAGCAATGATAAAGAGACATTTTGGTTGCTGTGATGCACTTGATGCATTTATTTACTTTTGAGCGATGAGTTAAGTGTTGATGAGTGAGTGACGACCTTTTGCAGCACAAGTTTTTTTTCTGCGCAGTAAAAACTGATGTAGCGATAGCACTTAATGTTTGTGAAAAAACTGTAAAACAACAAATCATAAAGTAAAGGTGGATAGCAGCAGATGGGTACAGATAGTGAGCAGAGGAAGCATGTGTTTGCATCTGTGCTGCTGATGCTGATGCTGCACCACTGCCTCCTGCTGTTTGTCCACAGCAGTGACATCTCAAGCCTGTGCCCGCATGTGCAACAAAGCTAATTTCCCACCGTCAGCCCCTGACATTAATGCATATACTGATCCACGAGCCCCTTGGAGCCCTCTCCACTCCATCCGCCTTGCCTCCTGCGCCCGCTGCTCACTCATGTTATCAATTCACTGTTTTCTCAAGGAAAATATAAGTTAAGCTCACCTTATTTACATTTATATGATCAGATTTTCTTCCTTATGGAAGGTATGCAAATTTGCCCTTTTCGCGAGTCTTAGCCACTGACTGTGTAGATTTGTTGCAGGGATGGAGGTGGAAAAAAATAATAACATTGCCCTCCAGGAGGAAAGAGACCCAAGTTAGGATTTCTGGATCTCATGAATTTTGTAATGATCAATTTTGTTTACCGTACCCCCTCTAAAACATTTTTGAGCCAGGGATATATGACATGAGATTGATTTACACCCGGGATGTCTCTCTTTCTTTCTTTTCTACAGTATATATACTCTTGCTTGATGCCCCTGCTGTGCTCCGAATATAATTTTTTCATTTTCTTCATCTGATGGCCTCTAAATTCCACTATCAGTTTGTGTGTTTGTGAGATGCAGGGAGGTGGTTTTGCAGGGTCCATTCAGGGATCGTTCACGTTTTAAATCCTCCGTGTGTTGGAGCAGAGGGGGAATGAAAGGCAAATCTGAGGGCTGGCTGGATGAATGCAGTGAGCTTGTGGAATAGCAGCCTTATCTTGTCTGTGTGAGTGAGAGCGAGACCGAAAATGTGTATGTAGGTGAGCGCTGAAGCTCCTGAACCCGTTGTGAATCGAATGGTCGGGCATCGCACTGCTTTGGTGTGTGTGTGTGTGTGTATGTGTGTGTGTCAGAGAGGGAATAGCACTCGAGCAAATTGCTTTCTGCCAGCATATTGCCAGCGCCAGTCTTTATTCCTTGGGATGGGGAGGCACGTCTCAGACGATTACAGCCCCCCGATTCGGGCTCACACTGCTGGCCTGCCCCGCTCAACCCACAGTCCTGCTTTATAATGCACTCCTCTATACCACGCTATACCCTGCTTGATGAAATGCTGATGTGGAATATTTAAGTGACACTCCAAGCGAAACCTAATAATATAATCAGGTAATAAGAAATTAATTTTCTCCCTGGCTGCACTTTGACTGGGGTGTTGATACAGGGAAGGCGAAGAGAAATCACGAGGCAAATGTTGGTGAGGGAATGTCGTAGGTAGCCTGGCCTCTCTCTCCCTCTCTCTCTCTCTCTCTCTCTCTCTCTCTCTCTCTCTCTCTGTGTGCATCAACATTTCTCATGACGCACTCCGGCGATTCGATAGCCACCCCCACGCACCCATTCACACGCCCCATGCTCCTGTGCACATACAAATTTGCAGAGACCCACACAATAACAAGGATGCCTCCCTCTCTACACCACTGAACTGTAAATGACCAAAGCAAGACGACCGCTCGTGACACACACACACACACACACACACACACACCGCTACGAATGCACGTAAACACACTCATGCACACCTGCTGTCGCTGTCAGTGAAGGAACTTGATGTCCCCCCGCAGGCTTACACTGTGAGTGGCAGTGCATTGGCCTGCATCGCAGACAGATGTGTGTACAGATGATAGTTCATGTTAGAAAGAGAGGAGCATCTTGCTGTGCTTGTGACCCACTGAATGTAATTCGATTCCATCTCTTCTTATCTCTCTGCATGCATCTTTCCTCTCTCTCTCAATCTTGGTGCCTGTCCTTATGTAGTTAATTAGGAGGCAGGAGTCCATCGGTGTCGGTGCTCTGGTGTTTTATTGTCCCCCCTATGGCCCCCAATGGGGAGACATCAATAACCATCCCCCACGACACACACACACATACTACGTGCCAGAGCTTCCACGGCCCTGCCTGCTCCTGCCTGGCATAGCCATCCATCTCTCCGTGCAACCCACCCCCACCCCCCCACTCCTCCTCCTCCTCAACTCACCACCCACCCGACCGCTGCTCTCTCCTCCTCTTCCATCACTCCCCTCCCCTCCCCTCCTCTCCATCCCCTGCCATCGCCTCTCTACCTGAGAGCATTTGTCATCCCGTCGCTCTGCGAGCCGCGGCCAACACGATGAAAAAAGAAAGATAGAAAAAAAAAAAACTCAGCGGCAATATGCAAAAATGCAAAAAGGTAGATGCGGGTTGCCCTGGCAACGGCTCCGAGGTTATTTCCAAGCGCTGATGGAAATCAATGTCATGTGCCAGGCAGGCAGGCACCTCCGTCCTCAGGAAAATTAGAAAAAGAGGGGGGAGTTGAGGGAGGAGGAGGGAGGACTGAAAGGACAAAGAAAAATGCAGAGGAACAGAAATCAGCTTTTTCTCCTCTCTGAACCTTAAGGGCTCCTGACTTTTCTTCAAAGGAGCTCGAGGCGTGCTGCATGTCATTTGGGCGCCGCCGTGGGTCACTTTCTTTTGCTTTTGTTTCTGCCTTTGCATTCATCGTACATTCTGCCCCTCCTCTGCACATTTAACACTGCCAGCGGCCTTTTTCTCATTTGTTTATGTACAAAGAGGAAAAACAAACTCTCTGGCTATGAGGGCGCCAAATCACAAAGATAAGGGTGCTGGAAGAGGAAGAGGTGGGGGAGCGGTGGTGGTGGTGGAGCGAGGGTTTGTGTGTGTTTGAACTGGCCCAACAACTGAGTTGTTTATCTGTGCTGTGATACCAACCAGCAGCTTCACACAACAACAACAGACATGTCACTTGGGAAAAGGCATGTAGAACTATGTCAGGATTAGCTGTGCTCGGCAGGTCTAAACCAGGGATAACTCGCTTCCTGGAAATGATGATCCAGTCTGATTTTAAGGGTAGACCAGGGCTAAAAGTTACACTGAGTGTTTCCCAAATCTGCTGACCACGTTTGCAAACTCCATTGCCGAAGGGGCTGCAGTGACAGGTGGAACATTGTGAACAGTTAAGTAAGAATAACGTGTCCTCTCCTCAGCTTGTGAGACAGTAGGTAATGTTAAAGACCTCTTATTTATCTAGTGCTCAGGTGTAGTCTAAAGTGCAGGTCTGGAGTTTATTCTAGGTGTTCTGGTCGTGAGTGGACAGCTGTAAATACGAGGGGTGGGAATCACCCTTGTGGGAGGCCACATGATACAGTATCGTCACAATACTTAAGTCATGTTACGAACTTATTGCGATTTTAAACATTTTGCGATAAGATATATTGCGATTTATTACTTTTTTTCAACTGCAAAATTATGCAGTTTGTCCAAATCTGTTTTACCTAATAGGATACAGTTTTCACTCACATATCTTGAGGTTAGAGGTCGAGGGATCCCTTTGAAAATCGCCATGCCAGACTAAACTAAGCCTACTACAACCTTTGAAAGACAGAATAGTCCACTATTGGATTGTATTGTTAGGAGGTTAATAGTTCATATAATAAAAGACCAATACTTGGCGTCCGTGTATTGATACAATATTGCCATGCAAAATATCGCGTTACTATGCTGTATCGATTTCCCCCCCCCCCACTCCTAGTAAATACAGGGTGCATTGATTTGGTCAAGGTAATCAGAGACACATATTGTATACATCAGCATATACTGTACATTATAGTATAGTGCATAGTCAGTGTGCATATGGCAGTAGAGCTCGCATTCAGAAAGCAGGACGTTTTTGCTATCACTGAGCGCACAGCGAGAGATATATAGGATTAATTTTCCTTAGGTTGGAATCAATAACCCATAAACTCTAATTTATAGTGTAAACCCGCTGCAACCACCACAGGCTGTCTCTGACAAGCCTTGTATCACTGTGGCAGGCTGCTGTGGAATAGATGGGCCATGCATGCCAAGCCAATAGGTTCTCCTCCTCATTTGCATACCTAACATGGCGTTCACACTCCAGTTGACACATTTGCAACCCGCCACTTATCCCATTACCGGCTGTCCCTGGTCACAGCATTGTTTGCTGCGTCGGCACTCTTTCTTGCTGGCTGGCCAGCTCATTTCCCACTGTGTCGTGTGTCGAGGCACTCACAGGTTGTTTGGATGCAGCTGAACTCGACACAACAGTGCTCACGGGCACATGTGCACAGTCCGACACGCATGCCAGCACGCATGCACGCATACAGACGCACCCATCTACAAATCCAGTTTATACCTGTTGAGGGATGACCAAAGAAAAACAATATTAAAAGTGAAATGTATAATTAACTAAGTTAGTCGAATATATAATAGTATACATATAGATTTTGTCTTTTTGTTATTACGGTTGCTTCCATATAGTTTAAATAATATTATTACATGACTTTGTTGAATACTCAATTGTGATTGGTCAATTACGGCATTCTACGGTCCGTTACTTCTTTATAACAGACCGTTGCTATGTATAACAGACCGTTGCTATGGTATATTATAATATTTTGATCCTGTTTGAATTGCGCCATGAGTCACACATATGGTGTTTGTCAATTTAAAACATAATTTTGCAAGTCAAGAAAGTCGCCGTTTGTTGTAAAACTGTTGAAGTATAAGACTGTGACAATTAGAAAGACTACACGCCCGAAAGTTGCGTAAGTGATGTCTCGCTCGCTGAAGCCACGATTATTGTGTGTTTCGTACTGGGTTGTACTCACACGAGCAACAGGTCTCGCTCGTGCTAAAAAAGACCAGGAGTCGCTGGATAAAACACATCAGGTAAGATAACAATACATTTGTGCGTGAAACATAGCTAAGTTAGCTTGCCAGCTAGCGTTGGTGACGTTTATTGTGCGAGACGAGAGATGTAGTTCACCGAGCGGTTTCACACAAAACTAAATGATACTACGACAAACTGAGACTTTCTTGACTTGCAAAGTTATGTTTTAAATTGACAAACATCATATGTGTGTGCGCAGTTCAAACGGGATGACTACCGTACATATGTTTTCCGTAATAAGGTCCCATGGGGTCCACCGGACGAGGAGGAACGTCGCCTCTCTATACTCCTGGAATAAGTGATGTTCACTGTAAAGGTTTATCCATTGCATATTCTTCTTGTTTCAGGTTAATGTGAGGCATATGAGCCGTAAAGCTGATCAGACCACATTATCTCCCATACATATATATACATAAGGTCTCCCAAGCCACCCCCTCCTCAATGTCTTTTGTGAGCTATTAATATGGGGGTAATAATTTGGCATTAAAGGTTTAATTTTTGTTGGCGCCTTTGCTCTGGATGTTTAATTTGAGTCTTAAATAAACCCCCTAGACCCTGCAGCCATTTTTTGCGTCCCTACCCTACCCTCTTCTCCCTCCCTTGCTCCCTCGCTGCCTCCCTCCCCCTTTCTCCTTCCCTCTCTTTTGGGAGGGCAGCATTACAGTACAAGTACAACTGATTCCCACAGGCAACAAAAAGAAACACCTATTAGTGTTCAAGGATGAGCTTCCTCGCTCACCTTCGACATCGCTGCAGGATATAGTCCGTCACCGTCTCAGAGCCACAGTGACATTTGCCTTTCCTCTGACTGGGAGAGTTACAGTATGTTGTTGTGCAGTTACGTCTTTTAGAGTTTCTTGTTTTTACAGCAGAGGGTTCCGGTATCTTTCACACAAGACTTGCATGATGTTGTTGAGCTCTGTTATCAAATGGCTGTGTAAACCAGCTTACACCAAGACTCTGAACTCAGTGAACTTAAAATCACTGAGCAGATTCTCCATGCTGCAGCTTAATGCTGTATGTCACCCATGGATTTTCTGATAAGATCATTTTCCTCCCTGCACATCTATTTTTGATGTGGTGTGTTGGTGGCGCACCGAACAGATGAATATTCATGAATGTGCAGAAAGCTCGTATATGTATCGTAGTGATTTCCACCCGTGTCATCAAGCTATGCAAATTACATCCTCACATCTCCACGCGGCCATACAGCCCCCCTCTTTCTCCTTAATTAATAACGTTGAGAAAACGTTTTTTCATCCAAAGAGAATTAGCTCCTTCAAGACCGAATCGGTGCAGATATTAATGGGAAGTGATCATTCAGGACTTGTTTTGACTTGATGAGTGAAGGAAATCCATATTCTCCATCAAATAGTCACACCTCTTTATGTGGCTCTCGTAAAAATGAGGTTGTAAATACTTGAAGATGTGAATTTACTGCCGATTTTACCCTGCGGGGGATAATAAATCAAAAGGGAAATCTGATTGGATAGACTTTTGCCCATTTGTTGTACTATTGTTACCTCCATAACACATTTAACTTGAAACCATTCACTCATATTGCATTATTCATTGACAAAACTGGAACCCCGTCTCCTAGAAATTGCATTTATATACTGATAATTGGGCTGCAACTAACGATTATTTTCATTGTGGATTAATCTGTCTATTATTTTCTCGACTAATCGATTAGTTGTTTGGTCTATAAAATGTCAGAAAATGCTGAAAAATGTTGATCAGTGTCCAAGATGATGTCCTTAAATGTCCTGTTTTGCCCATAACTCAAAAATATTCAGTTTATTGTCATAGAGGGGTAAAGAATATTCACATTTAAGAAGCTGGAATCAGAGAATTGTGCCTTTTTTTCTCTTAAAAAAATGACTCAAACCGATTAATAGATTATTAAAACAGTTGGCGATTTAATTTAATAGTTGACAACTAATCGATTAATCTATTAATTGTTGCAGCTCTACTGATAATTTCCCAAAAAAATACGGCCAACAGCCACCTGAATTATGTTTTTTATCCGCACAATGAGGAATCATTTTTATTGAGCATATCTGATAATTTAAATGATAATTAAAATTCTAATTTTCTTGGTATGTCATTGTGGTCATTATGTTTTCCTCTCTACAGAAATATTATAATTGTGACTAACATACCAAAATGTATTAAGTATCTTAATGAGGAAAGTTTTGTCTTCTGATTCTGGTATATTATACATTGGCTTAGACGCTTAAGAGGCGTTTTTCATTGAGCTATATGTTATACCTACAAAGACCCCCCTCTACCTTGCACTATTATAAGATAAAACATACCTGACAGCTGGCAGATTTTCTGAATTACAAGTCATGCGTTCTGCTCATCATCTATGGCCAATGCGGGCGACGAATCTTGTCTTCATCTTCAGAGATGAAAAAGAAGATGAGACAACTTGTGAAGAAAAGAATAAAGGGCAGAAGTGAGGATAAGCGGTAAAGCTGACATTAGGGTCAAGTGCTGATCTGGCATCACATTTCCCTTTCAAATCCATCTATATGCATATGCTCACATGCACACGTTGGGGTCTTAAGCCGCACGTGTGGGCGCGCAGCGGCACACACGCTCTGCTGGGAAACCCGCCAGAGCGAGGTTAAGTCACACGGCGACAAAAAGCAGATGGATGAAATCAAATGAGTAAAAGAGAATATCGCAAATTATTTAAGTGTGTGCTTATGTGTGTGTGTGTGTGTGTTCGTGCCACACAGAGAGAATATACTGTGTGGAGGAGAGGAGAGAGAGGCAGAACCTATTCAGGATGGAGGTAGTAGCTCACTGACAGACTGCACTGCCATGCTCAGCCAGTTCATTGCTGTCATTCCTTACATCTTTTGACATTTTCAATTATGTCTTTCACACATGGCTGGGCGCTTGTTTTTTTTCTCTATGCTCCCCTCATCATCCTCCTCCGCTTTTCTCTCGCTCTCCCTCCTTCCTATTCTCTTCCTCCACCTTCATTCCATTTCCTTTTTAAGTGGACGCTCCCTCCTTGCTTTGTGCGTCGGCCCTTTTCATATGTGGGGGTCAGGTAGCCCGCGGATCCCATTACTCCCCCCTCCTCCGCTCTGTGGCGGATGGAGGGAGCAGGGGACGAGCGAGGTGGGCGAGGGATAGGGCACGTCGGGGAGTGAAAAGGCTGCTGTCAGATATGTCAAGGACTCCTGTTCAATTTACCCGGTGATCCTGAGGGGGACCTCACAGGGCGAGGCGCAGACAGCATAGGTAGACTTGTGTTTTTTGGATGGCCACATCCAACCTGACAATAATGGAAAGGAGATTTATATTTGGCAGGGATATCTGCTGTAAAAGTGTTTCCAATATGCCATTTATTCTTGGTTTTCTTTTCTCAACTGTTCCTCTCATTGGTGGCCAAACCTGGACTATGCTCATAAAAATATGTATTATTGCAGACAATGGTGGAACGTTGGCACATTTATGCAGTTACTGGACTTTTGAGGTACAGTTTTTACAACCCAATATGTAATAGAACCGCCAGTACACCAGAGGATAGCGTGTCAGTGTCACATTTTGCCGAGAGAATATTACATGCGTGTATGAAGGTGCGGTAGCCTACCAGCAGGGGGCAATAAAACCACTTAGTTAGGTTTAGGAAAAACGTCATGGTTGGGCTTAAAATAAGTACACAATCTACTACATAACATAAGTACAGAAAACACGTCACTAACGTAACTTACAAAACAAAACACTGGTCTCGATTGATGATCTCCTGGTTGAATGTCCTGTATTTGTTGGACCCATCCGCCTCCCCTCCCTCCCGCCATAAGCGGCCTTTCTCCTTTTTTATTCTACATCACTAGCTCTGAGCATCGCACATTCATGCGGATGCATTTACATTGCAGTCAATACAGACTACGTGGCGTAAGATATCACGTCACTATGTCAGGTACTGTAGAATGCACTCCCATACTGTAAACACACCAACTACTGACTGATTGAGTGGCTCTGTGATTGATTATCTGACTGACTAATTGATAGAGTCATAATGAGGACATGATGTTTTTCTCCACTAAGAGCATCAGAGGACACACAACATCCATAATGCATGTTCCATATTAAGGGGAGCAGGGATAATTCTCCTACAATACCAACTGATGGATTTACTGATTGATTGATTAGCTGACTGACTAATTGATTGGTTTTGTAATGAGGGGAAAACACATTTTTCTCCATTAAAGCGAACCGGGGGGTGGGATTCCCCTTGCTGGCATCCATGATGTAATGCGTAGGTTTCTAATGACCTCAGCATAATCACCACCATTATGAAACAGGCGCTCGGCTCTCAGAACCACTTCATCATCAGAGTGTTGCCTACTCATGCCTACAGTTACAGCCATCGCTCATTCACTCCTCGCTCCTCTTCCTGTCAGCCAAACAGATCACCGACGCTAGCTGCCAGATCTGCAGCCAAGTCACAGCAGAAATGTAGCCGGCTGCCAATAAAGCTTTGTTTGGATGCAAAAAGAGAGAGTGTGTGTTTGTGTGTGTCTGAGAGGTAGTGGACTTCTGGTGTTGCCAAATTGGCAACCCTGGCTGCATTCAGTTTCACCAGGGGGCAGTCAAGTAGGTGGGAGGCCAGGTTGCTGTTTTTCCAGGCTAATCATTGGAGCGGGTTGCCAGGTCTTCTCCCCCCTCTCATCCCCCCCTTCTCCTGCTGACTCTTAACCCTGACCCTCCAGCAGGAGATCCCTCTCTTGGCAAGAGGGAGGTAGAAACGTGAGAGAAAAAAATGGGGGAAGTCAGTGGCATGAGCTGTACAAGAGAAATGGAGGGGGGGGGGGAGTCATGGTCAAGGGCTGATTAATGAGCCTTTAATTTAATCAGCAATTCCCATCTCGCCAGGGCCTCTCCACACGGCTCTGTATAGCTTATTATTTTTAACAAGTCTGTGATCTCCCACTTTTCCTTTGCTCTTTTTCTCCCTCTTTCCGTCTTTCCCACTTCCTCTTTTATATCCTCTTATCTGTGTCAGAGTCTGGGATGTGAATAGAGGGGCAATGATTAATGAAGATTTAAGACCTATGAAGGATGTCTAATCACTCCCTCTCTCTTTCTCTTTCTCTCTGTCTCCCTTGCTTCCTCGCTCCTTAAACAAAACTGACTGCTGTAGATGGAGTCTCAGACCGGGCAGCTGCTGTTATGTAGCCAATTACAGTGATGAATGCTTGAAGATGGCCCATGACACTAATTTTATATTGTAAGATCAGAGGTGGGATGAGAATGAAAGTGTGTGTGTGTGTGTGTGTGTGAATCCTGCTCCGTACATTTGTATTTGCCGCGTATCTTCTTCTGTCCAAAGTTTGTTTTCATTGACTTGTTTCTTCACACAGAACAACATTTGTTTCACACTTTGACATGTTAATCCGGACAAATGCGGTTTATTACAACATGGGTCTTATTTTCATAGTTTGGGTCATTCTTCTTTGTAATTATGAAGCTTAGCCAAAGTTCAGTCAGGAAGACTATCTTCATGCTTACTCTGTTTATTCTGATTTTTTTTCATCCTTTTCCACTTTCAAAACAATCAGCTGACTGAGGGCGTTGACACGTTTCACTTAAACCAATCTGATTTTGCCACAACCTCTGTGAGCCAATCATGTCTTTGCTGTCAACCTTTACTATAACTGATCCTTTCTCTGCTGCTTTCAGCTGTTATTTCAGTGTCAGATCAACGCAACCCACCATAACCCAATTCACCTTCAGTTTCATCAAAACCACCTGTCCACCTGTCCAAATCCACATCACATCCATCCAGACCTTCGGCTAGGCTGTTCTTCACTCCTTCATCCAACCCTTCACCTTTTAACTATTGTGCACTCTATATAAACTGGAAAAAGAAAGTTCGGAAACTTGTGTTTGGTGGATTATTTCTCTGTTGTTACAATGCTAATTGCTATTGTATTTTACATCGTTGGAAAGCCTGTTTATTTACCTTCGCAATGATGTCCAACTTGTAAGGATCATGCATTTGTGGGATGAGCAGCACAGCTGATTATGTGGGTAGCGCCCAAGAAAAATTTGCCAAAATGCTCCGTCAATGGTTTTTCCAGTATATATAGCTCTTTACGCCCTTCTTTCATTTAGTTCCTCCTGATTAAAATAACATTACTGTATACTCAACAAGTTAATTGCTGAGATATGGGAACATAGCAACATCGCTAAAGTCAAGCGGGGTGTCAGACCAGCTTGTTCAGATTCCCAGAGTGTCAAATACAGACGCTGTGTCACGGCCATCATCGGTGTGCGATCCTCTGTACAAGGCACCCTTTAGCGTCTATATGAGACACACCAGGTTTTCAAGTAAATACAATGTAAACTAGGGATGTGCATTCCAGGCAAAAATACTATTCAATAATCACTGGGAACTATTCGATGATTTTTCGAAAATCGCCGCATATGAGTTTTATTCTGTTTCTGTCGGGGTTGAATGATGATATGTTCCGCTGCTCTAACAGCTGATCTACCAGCTGAAACTACGAGGGGCGCGGCGCCACTTGCGCACACACACACACACCTGCGCTGACAGAAAAGAGCCGAACTGAACATGCCACACGCATTTTACCGGTAGTTACATTACTATCAGGCAGCGCCTTTGACGGTTAAAACAAGGGAAATAAATATTTTTTTAAGACAGGATGATAGTCGCATAAACTAGTAAAAAAAAAAATAATAATTATCTAATGACAATTCAAAAAATCGTGAGAAAATCATAACCCATCCCTAATGTAAACCCATCCACATCAATGTTAAAAGCTCAGAGAAAGATTCAGATTCAGATTCAGACAACTTTATTGATCCCAAGAAGGGCAATTCAATTCACAGCTTACCCAATAAACACACACAGACAACATCCACACAACCATCCAAAATGTTATGTCATTCACAGACCAGTAGAACTGACAAACAGAGGTCTGTTAAGGACAGTAGATAAGTTAATAAAATATAATAAATAGTAATAAAATAGATAAAAAGATAAAACAAATAGATAATAAATAGACATTGAACTGTCAATAAAAATCTCACATGAAATGACTACTGTCTGAGTTTAATAACCTGAGAGCAGTAAAGTGGTCGGGGAGTGTGGTGACGTAGTTTAAGGAGCAAAAAGTCACACATTGGGCGTGCGGGAGGGGGGGTGGATGGGTCCAACAAACACAAGTCTTTCATTCAGGAGACCGCTGTTTATGTCCCATGCACTTTTATGTTACAATCAGCTGTTTGTGCGTGTCCCACGTTCATGTTAAGTTTCATTTTCACTTTACAAACATAGTCATTTTAAGCCCAATCATGTTGTTTTTTCCTGAACCTAACTAAGAGAGTTTGTTGTCTAACCCTAAGCAATTGTTTTTGTTTAAATTCAGAATATTAAGCACGTGTTTACTGCGACCGTAAAATGACGCCGAGGTGTCTGACAAAGCGTCAGTATGTGACGAGTTGGGATGAGAACGTGTTGGACAGACGATCCATAAAACCAACAGAAACGATTGGCCCATACTACAGAAAAATAAGCAGATATATCCTTTAACAATTCACCTGTGAAAGTACTGTATGTTTGTCAAATGAAACAACAGTGTATATAATTGTTGCAGCCCTCCACTGACAGCAAGCTAAAAAAAAAAAACCTTTTACCTTTCTAGTCGCTCTGCATACAGTAGATGCCCTCGCTCACAGTTTGGCTGGATATAAAACAGCACACACAGCACCTTTTTTCAAATGCAGAAGCAATTCATTTATTTCTAGATAATTAGAAATGATGGCAGGTTAAAAAAAAGAGAGTACGAAGTGATGGAATAAGAAAGGCTTTGTAGTGAGTCAGAATGGAGATGAGAGAAGCTCTTTAATTCTACCTCTGATTACTAAGTGGCTCCGTCCATTATCTTTACACAGTGAATAGCAGAACACCATAAAGGTAAAATGTGACTCATCCATCCCCACCGGTTATCACTCTCGATGGCTTATGGGAGTGCCCCCCCTCCCCTTCCCTCCTCACCCCCCACCCCCATCCATCCCCACACACTTTGACACAGTGCCTACTTAACATAGCCTTTCAGAAAGTGCTTTTAGATTGCGTGTCCAGGAGATGTTTACACATTCGAGCATTTTACACTGGATGCCCGTGGATGTATGTTTTCAAGAGAGACTTTTGTGTATGTATGAGTGTTTGTGTATGCATGAAAGTATGTCTTTTGTAAGAGCGTGTGCGTGTCAGGTCGTTTCATATTCGTCTTCTCTCAATCGGAGACAAGGGGAGGAGTATGTAGGTCCCTTCTCCCGTCCTCTGCCATGGGGCTCTGAGAGGTATTGCCTCCCTTATTGCTGTTGAAAAGCCCCATCAGTGCCAAGCGCTCTGATTTATGTCCCTGAACCCCTCCACCTCCAGCTCCTTTCCATTAGGCTTTACAATATTCCCCCCATTGTTCAGCTCCCGGCGTTATCGGCCCTGCCCAGGCCTGTCAGCGAGACCTGCCCCACACACAATCACACCAGGGGCAGCGAGAGTGGAGGAAGGAGGGAGCGGGGGGGGGCTGATAGGACGGAGCGAGAGATCGAAGAGGTGGGGTACAACAGATAGGAGGGGAGGGTGGGAGAGTGCTAGGATGAAGAGGGAGATAGAGAAGTGGCAGGTAGAGATGGGTGGGGGTGGAGGAAGGAAAGGAAGATGAGGTGGGAGGGCAGCATGTTGAAGGGAAGTATAGAGATGGGAGATGTCCATCTAAGCCCTGGTTTTATTGTTCCTGAAAGGATGGAGGTGGAGGTGGTGGTGGTTCAGGGCGAGGGGAGGGAGACATAAGTTAGGCGAAATGCGGGAGGTTGACTATAACGATGAGGGGTAGAGATGCCATTTGGTTGCATTACTGCGGGACATTCTGTTAGTGTATTTCCATTAAGATATAGATTTTATTGCCTCAGAGCGGGTCGGGGTTGCTGCGCGCTCAGTGCAGTGTTGCCGCGATAAGGTGATGGCCACGGTGCCAGCTAGTGTGGACACCCACTTCTTGTCAATTCTAGTCAGCTTTTATTGCCTTGAAGAAAGGTTGGATGAAGAAGAAGGAGCGCGTTGATGCACTTGGTTAAATGTAGGTGCCTTTCACACGGAGGTTTACAATTTAGCTCGGGCAGATGCAACGGAGTCGTTAAGCAAGGCACAATGAAGGCTTGAAAGGCAGCCTCGAGAAAGGTCGAGAGGGCCGCATGAGCAGAATGTGAATGAGGGCGGACTATTTAAAGAGATTCAGGATCGATGCTTGTCTTGATGATGTGCAAAGACAAAGCACATAAAGGTTGTTTGCGAGGGTGAAGCATCGAGAGTTCCAGCCGCTTAATAAGAAATGTGCTGGTTATTTTAGCCCTCAAACACCCACGAGGTAACTTTTCTGCGACAATACTTAAAGTCGTATTTCTTTTGCTGTTAATAATGCAAACGCAATCCGGTGGAATGTCATTGTAAATCTGTAATGTATTCCTTTTCCCCACCTTCTGTAAATGGATGCCACCTTGACTTACATCCCCCCCTTATTCTAATTGCAATAAAAGACAATCGCTCACAAATGGCAAAATTTTCCCTATTTGTTTCAGTGCTGCATATGCCTACCCAGACAATGACATGGTAAATTTAAAAATGAATTGCAAATTGCCCTCATTTTGTATGCAGGGGCCTCTCCTCCCCTTGAAGAGCCGGGCTCATTCCTGTAAAAGATCTTTCTGACATATACCTTTTAAGAAGAGGAAGATGAGAAAGCGTGGATGAAAAGAAAGAGGAGGAAGGAGAGAGGAGGGGTGGGCCGGGTGGCAGATAAGCTTGCTTGCTTTCAACTCTGTGGAGGATAAGGGAGAAGAAGTTTTAATATCTCTAAATCAGTGGCTCGATATTGAAAGTGTCATCTAATTGAAAATGATTTAGGACACCGGGCCCGCCTGGCAATCATATATAAATTCACTCCTGACACCAGCTCCAAAGTCTCTCTATTTCTACTTTATGAGTCATTTGCATGGTGGGGGCCTTGGAGAGTATAAACCATGCAAATGATATGGAGCGCTGTGCAAGGTGATGTATCCCCTCCCCGCTCCCTCCCTCTCCTCCTCCATCTCTCCATCTCTCTCTCGTTCTCCCTCTTAGCCTCAGGAGAAATGCTTTCTGCTTTGCTGCCGCCTTTGTCCAGAAAGTCATTTATTTCTCTTGTTGTTCGCTCGCTTGCTATTTTACAGCTTGCCGCATAGGTTAGGGGGGAAAAGAGCTGGCTGCCACCCCGTTCGGCTGAATAACTGTCATCTCCTATTTGCGAGCCCGCGTTGTACGTGGAAGTCATTTCCTTATTTTGTGAAAAGACAGATAGAGATGCCCACAATAGAACTGGTGGTGTGTATCCCAATAGTACATAACAATAAATATAACTGTGCTTTAATGTGACACTGAGAGCCTGGGAGTACATCTTTGCACCTCCAGACTGTAATATGAAGTAATACCTGTACTGTCTGTGACTTGAGGCTGTTTGAAATGTTTTGTTTTATCTTTCAATGAGCTTTCGTCTCCTTAGCAAAGCTGTCATTAACAGGAGTGCTTTCAAGTCACTAAACACACACTTGGCAGGTAGAATCAACTCAAAGTGCATCACAAAATCAGAAGCCTTGAAACAGTGCAATTAAAAACAGAAAATGAGGAAAAAAAAAAAGAAACCTCCGAGCTGAAAAGAAAAGGCTTTGCTATTGGATTATTTCCAGAGCAATTCTTTACCTGACTGCCCTTCTCTCCTCTCAGATGGATATAAAGAGCAGGGAGTGAGAGTTCAGAGGGGGCCGGCTGTACATGCTTACCCTTTACGGCTCCTATAAAACTTTTATGACTTGAAAATCCTCTATTTCTCCCTCTGGAGAGAAACACTGAGATTAAAGGATGAAAGTGTGAGGGCGAAATGGAGACTGATGGAAAGCAACAATATGAGCATCTCTGTTGTTGCTCTTCTACCGTAAACGGACACAGATTTGTAGACAAACCCCTTTCGGTGTTTTCGGGCTTTTCGTCTCGCCAAAGCGGCTGTTATTGAGGCGTAAGTAAACTGGCGTAAGGGGAATATCCGTGTGCACATTATCATCTAACACTGTGTGGCCTTTCGTCGTAGAAACGGGGCTAAGTTATCCCACAGGGTGTAATTTGTGTGTAAACATGTGTGCCCTCGATTTTTCCCCCCGGATCTGTGGTTTTGGTCCATTTACCAAGGAGAGCAGGGCTGCGCTATAATCCTCCGTGTATGTTTGTGTGTGTGTGTGTGTACTGTATGTGCGAGAATTTTACACGAGTGTGTGTTTTCAGCTCCCAAACATGAGCGTCTATGCATGCATCAGAATTTGGTAGTGAGTGCTAATGTACGTGCATGGTGTGTGTTTTTCCTATATGCACTAGTAAGTATATGCAAGGTTTAGAGGTAGGACTGCTCATGTGTGTGTCTGTGTGTGTGTGTGTGTGTTCAGGAGCTGGTGAGTGAATGACTGCAGCAGTCTCAAGTGTTGCCCAGGGAGCTCCTGCGTGCGGTGGCAGTCTTGTTTGTCTTCCGCTGCTGCTCAAACAATGGCTCCCCATGGGCCCTCTCTCCGCCTAATTGAGAGACTACAGAGAGAGAGAGAGAGAGAGAGAGTGAGAGAGAAGTGATAGGGCCTCGCTTACACCAGCTCAATTACACACACATCCACTTACATACCCGCCACTTCCACGCGCGCACAAGTAAACACCAACACAGGCATGTAGCCGCATGAAGAAACTGGTGTTAGAGGCACTGTGGAGCCCGCTGTACATGCCCTATTATGTGTATCAAAACACACCAATCACATCTGATGAAGAGGCAGCTGCACTTAATATAGCAGCACTAAGAAGTCTCTGAGCGCAGAGCAAGGGTAAACCAAATAGTCGATAGAGTGTTTTGTTGTGTCTGCGAGGCCTTGAAATGTCTCCGACACTCTCCTTCAGGATGACGTGATTCTTTACTATATACTCTAGGGCTGGAGGAAAATATCAATACACCTTGGCCCTGAAGTGCATGTGATTATCATAAAGTGGGCATGTCTGTAAAGAGGAGACTCGTGGGTACCAGTAGAACCCATTTTCATTCACATATCTTGAGGTCAGAGACCACGGGACCCCTTTGAAAATGGCCATGCCACTTTTTCCTAGCTAGTACGACATGGTTGGTACCAATGGATTCCTTTTCTAGTTCCATATGATACCAGTATTTTCAGTATCTTCTCTAGCTTTAAAACTGATCCTGCTACAACCTAAAAATCGCAAGTTCCATTAATGTGTTAAAGAAATTAGTGGCGTTAAAATGAATTTGCGTTAACGAGTTATCGCGTTAACTTTGACAGCCCTAGTATATCTACATAATGTTTACATTTAGTGTGTCAAACTACAACACAGTGTTCACAGCTCAAAGGACTGAATCAGCTACGTGTAAAATTACAGAATAACTGTTGTGGTATATTTATATGTTTTCCCAGGCGGCAACCTCCGGGTCTGAGAAGTGAAGCCAACGCTTAAGTGTCTTAAACTTGCATTCTTTCTATCAGCCAGTAGGGGGCGACTCCTCTGGTTGCAAAAAGAAGTCTGATTGTATAGAAGTCTATGAGAAAATGAGCCTACTTCTCACTTGATTTATTACCTCAGTAAACATAAACATGAGTTTATGGTCTCAAACACTAGTTTCAAGTCTTCTTCAATACAGCATGATGTTCATTGAGTAAATTATGGTCCCATTTAGAGTCAAATAGACCATAAAGCAGGGGATGCTTTAAGGCGTGGCTACCTTGTGATTGACAGGTCGCTACCACAACATTGTCCGGTCTGGGAGTTGTCCATATTTTCGTCTTACAACAGCGTTCGGTTGTACTTAGCTACACCCACTCGTGTCACTTCTGGTTGCAAAAAGCCAAGACGGTAACACCAAAAAACCAAGATGGCGAACGGCAGTCGAGGCTTCACAACGGCAGTCCACAAACCAATGGGTGATGACATCATGGTGACTATGTCCACTTCTTATATACAGTCTATGGTTTTTCCCTCTCAGTCACACACATGCACACACAGTTTGGAGGCAATGGTCCAATATTTCTCCTGCTTCTATCTGGGCACTCCAAGACCATTAGGGGAAGAGAGTGTGTGTGTGTGTGTGCGTGTGCGTGTGCGTGTGCATGTGTGTGTGCAGTGAGCTCTGTGGGCCCATTAGAGTGGTATAGTGCAGGGCAACTACCAGGAGAATAGACTGCAGAAACAAGTGGATTAGGACTTTCTAACGAGGACAGGCAATACCTCTTGATGGATGACAGCCTTCATACTGTACTGCCGCGCTTATATAGGATGTGTGTGCCGAGGGGGGCTTCGCTGTACATGTGCATGTTAGTGCGTGATTAAGTTTTGAGTGTGGATGGCTGTATATTGTGGTTCGAATGTGCATGTCTGCGTGCCATTAACTTGTATTGTCTGTGTCAACGCTTGCGTATTCACTCTCTGAAGGAAACTGTGAAAATGATGTCCTTGAATTTCACATCCAGGTTTCTTCCTTCTATTTATTATTATATTTTTTTCCCCATCAAAGCAGCGGCATAAAAGACCAGCTCACGGATGTCAATATAAATATTTGCTACGCACTAACGCTCCGAGCCTATTGAAAAGAAGAAGAAAAAAAAGACACAGGATATTGTTGAGCAGGGCGCCTGTGTTCGTCCAGTATCGTTGACACATTCACTTGGTAGCACAATAGAGGCAAAAGCGAGGACGCATGGAAGTGTCGGCTGCTTGTGTAGTCAATGGGGCCCTTTTACAAGCTATTTAAGGGGATAAAAAGCATGTCCTTTTCAGCGTGACACTGGTGTCAGTGTGTTTCAAAGGCGCTCCAGGGCCATTTAGGAGCAGTGGCAGCGCCGCCCGCTTTGATTAAAGCGCTACAGTGCAGAAAGGAGAGAGGCAACACTCTGCTAAGTGAATATGGAAATGACCTTCGCCATCCTCTTTTTGCTCCCACGCCAACCTCTCCAAACGCACAGAACAGCGTGATAGAGACGAGTAATGTCCTGTTTCTGTTTATGTGTCGGCGTCGAAGCATTAAAGGAGGGTGTCTAGTGCGTTTCTAGTTAAGATATAGCACACAAGGGATGTGTGTGTGAGTTGCAGAGGAAGGGGGGGAGGAATGAGGGGAGAAAGAGAGAGAGCATGATGACATGATGGGCCCCGAGGAGTGGTTGCGAGCTGCTCAAGTGTCCTGGTTTTGATTAATTAATATGCTTCCAATGATAGCGGCCCCTGACAGACTGAGAGCATTGCCAGGACCTCAACTCTCTCCTCCTGGTGGAGCTACCAGCATTACACACCAGAGACCAATATAACTAATACTGAGAATACATGCAAACATAAATTATCTCTCTGACTCTCTTTTTCTCTCTATAAATATTTACTTTAGGGCAATATATTCACACATGGACAGCACGGGCCAGATATACGCATTCAACCCCAACCTTTATACCTATGAAATAGTAATAAATTACCGTGGAAGAAACAGTCCCTTTATCTATCTCTGCAAAATGCAAAAGCATACCCATACACACCAGCATACTGATACCTCATCCATTACACAGATCACATACTCCAGCATGGCCCTGTACTGTAGGTGAGCTCATTTGCATGGGCGCTCTGTTACGTGCCATTGGCCCTCAAATGGATGTGTCCCGCCATAGAAGATTCCAGTAATTAACCCAACACAACATAGTTGTCATCCGCTAATTGACCTAATTGTTTGGCTTGTCAGCTCCCGTTCTACGTATTAAGCATTAAATACGCCGGGTGTCATTAATCAGAGGGTGATCATGTATCCAGGGGAGGGCGAATGCACTGTGTCTCCTTCTTGTTTAGCAGTGTGAGATGTTATGGGGTGTCCGCAAGGTGTTGTATAACCCCGCTACTTTCCTCCGTGTGTTTTAATCGCCATAACACTTTTACAGGCTTTAAGCCTTTAATAGCTTGTGAAAGTCCTTATTTTTTACAGCCTAGCAACACTCCATCAAATTATCCACAGGGTTTACAGTGTGCCGCCTTTACCAGGCAAAGTGGGGTTCTTTGAAAATTGTGTAAAATTGAATTTTGTTTAGCCTGGGTAAATCACAAATCAAAATCTGTTATTCCCAACACCATCATCCCATTACTGTAAAGCTCCCCACTCTAGCCTTAATGTACTGTCTGAGAGTGCCAACATCAGCTTACCAGCCCTGATACTTTTCTATAGGCCCTTATGGAGGTGTGTGTGTGTTTGTATATGTGCGAGAAGGCAGATGGCTCAGGTCCAATTCACAGCTGATTCACGGCTGAGGCTTATGTATTTAGAAGCAGATTGCCTCCAGGTTGCTATAAAAGGTGTTGAGCTGCCACTTTTATTGGATTTTTAAAGTGAGGAGATTACATCCCGTATATGTCTAATGGTTCCCCACACACTGCTTATTCAGTTTTGTCTCTCTCCTCTGGTCCGGCTTTTTGTATTGTCTAGAGCAAAGGAGGAGGGGTGCGCTTCCTTATACCTCATGCACACACCCAGTGCATTAATAACAATAACAATAAAAAGGTAATCAAATCTGTAAAAACAATATGTACTTAATGTTGGCCCAGGATCCACTGCTAAAAGCCCACCTCATCAAACTGCAAATTAGTCTCGGCCGTAACTTTATTACGGCCTGGCCCGGAGACGGGCAGCCATAAATAATTCAACTGCGCCGTCTCTGGAAGCGGTGAGATTTAATTCTACTGAAGGGAAAGCGTGTGTGTGTGAATGTGTGTGCACTTGCTTAGATGCATGCATGCCTGCGAGGTTTTGTTTGAGCTAGCTGTGTGTATGTATTTGTGAAATTAGACAACCCCTCCTCCATACAAAAACACACACACAGCCAACACCACCTCCTCTTTGCCTCTGTTCTCCCATTGGCAGGCGGCTGGCTTTAGCCTCCCATTGCAGAATATTCCCCACCAGGTAGCACCATGGCAACGTGCTCAGCCTCATCCATCAGCCAGCCAGCGCCCCAACCCTCCCAGCTACAACCACCTAGAGAGAGAGAGACACACACGCAGGGAGAGAGGGAGTAGCAGGGGATGGGGTAAATCGGTGGAGAAAGGAAGAAAAACAGGAGAAGAGATAGAGAAAGGCAAAGAAGAAATACCAAGGCAGCATCAAACAAATAGTTGAGAATTACAGGAGCAGAAGGTGAAACTCCAGATAACGTTAACAAACAGTTTTGGCATTTCATAGAGGATCATTACAGTTTATTACAGCTTGGGTAATAAACCTGCAGGTTAGCCTAACGTGGCAGAGAAAGACGAATGGTACCATTCTTGCCCAAACTTTGGGTTTATGAAGCTGCCCAAAAAAATACATCACAAAACATCTTATCCAAAAATGTCCATGAATATCTTTTAACAGTCTGACATCTTCGTTTAACTTTAACCTACCGTGCTCTAGTTGTTGTACAATGATGCATTATTATTATTATATAACAACGTTGTGGTTTCATTCTCTTTTGGTTTTACCTCCAAGTAACGACCGTTGCATGGTTCCTACACCAGTGTTTTACGAACATTACGTATTCGCTAGTCTTGCATAGCCAGACCTATCTCTACAGCGCTGTGTGAGCGCTTAAGAAAGGTCTGGCTCCACTCATTATCATTCTTGTATAAGGGAAAAAACACTCTGGCTTGTTTGTATTTGTTTAAGCTAATCACAATCATCTTGGGCGACGCTATGCCCAGGATGCAGCGACATTGCCCTTCAACATAGATAGCGAAAGGGGAACTGTATCGCGTGAGCCACTGGACCAAACGAACAAGTTAGCAAGCAAGCAACTGGACTGAGCAAGCGACTGACTGAATAACGAGAGTGACTGAGCGACTGGACGACTGGATCAACCGGGCGACCGACTGGACTGACCGACTGGACCGAGCGACAGACCGGTTCACCGGACAGAGTGAGCGACTGACTGGACAGATCGAGTGACTGACCGACTTGTAACTGTTGCTGCCATGACGGAGATCTATTTCAGCATTCAGCAATTGAGGGGCCTGGCAGAGTCCTCATAGTTGTTTTGTAGCACATCACCAGAGATGAACTAAATCCATGGTATGTAAAACATTGTCATTGTGTGGGACATATGCTCGAATACAAAAAGCACCTTCACCTGTCAAAATGCCACCTTTAAACATTATTATCATCATTCATATTTCAGTTTGAGTGAGCAACTGCCTGGACAGAGCGAGCAACCGCCTGGACCGGAGTGAGCGAGCGACCGGACAGAGCGTCCTGACATTGTTGATGCGATGTGGTGTTGCTGCGGTCACAGATCTCAGCAATTACTTTGGTGAGTACAATGTTCTTGTAACACGATGGCCAAAACTAGAAAATAAGACCCACGTTGTAAAAAAAATGGAATTCTCCTTTAATAACTTATTGAAGGAGGTTTATTTAAGCCATGTGTCAGGACCATGTGATCCTTTAGTGCCAGAAAACAATAACATAAAATCATCTTGTCACAATCATCTTGTCACAACTTGCAGAGCTTTCCATCTGACAGCACACACACAGCTCATTTCCCTAAACTCCTCACTACCTGTTTCTCGAGATGTCCGAAACTGTGGACTTGCCAAATCACCGAGCAGACAGCCGTGGTATGAACCGATGCCTCGGGACAGATGGAAGCTGTCTGCTGCCCATGAAAATGTCATCAGTGTACCTGCGCCATATATCTTCATTAACACAGCACAGATAGGCATCGGGGGAAATGCCCCCAGTTTGATGGGAATGCTCAAGTGCAGTGCGTTAAGCTCGATGTGGTGCACAGCAGGCAATTTGAATTCATTGTGTGTGCAGAATCAACCTATTAGTGGCATTTAGCTTTCAATACTGCAAAGTCCCCCCACTATTATGTGTCAGCCTGTCTATACTGTATGTGTTTGCGATTGTTTGCAAGGCTAAGTGACAAGTAGAGACCTAAACATGGTGATGTATGGTGCGGTATAGCAGCAGAGCACATTACCAGGCTCCTGTATTCTCTGACATCCGCACCTTGTTTACCGAGTGTGAGGGACCCTATCCTCTGGGTGGGGGGGTGAGGAGAGTGGGTCGGGGGAGGAAAGGGGCACAAGGGGAGCCCCAGGTCTCACTTGTAATTGAGGAGTGGAATGAGAAAATGTGGACGGAAAAAGAGAAAATAGTCATAGAGGGAGCATTGGTGGGCGAAATGTGAAATGGTTTTCCCCTGCCCCTCCCTTGTGAGTGTGTTTGTGTGTATGTGTGACTCTCCTAGTGGCAGGAGCAGAGGTTGTGGGTGCCTTGATATGGCTGGATGGCGAGTGATAGCAGTGGCTGCATGGAGGTGAATGCAGAGCGTTCAGGGAGTGTGTGTGTTTGTGTGTGTACGCATGCGTGTGTGTGTGTATCTTGAAGGATATAACACCAAGGCAATATCAGTGGCAATATTGGTGGCCCAAGAAGGGGCTTGAGTGAGCAGGACCTGGGGGAGTATGTTTCTCTCTCTCTCTTTATGTGTGTGTGTTTGTGTTTGTGTGTGTAACCGCTCTGTGGCCGCAATCAGTTCCACCAAGCTGACATTCCAGCAGCACCTGCCTCGCCTCGCCTCGCTTCACCCCCACCACCACCACCACCACCACCGCTGCCCCCACCCTGTGGCTCACTGAGTCTCGGCATGGATGCAGTGGCGCGAGCGATAAGGCCAATATTACTCGGGGATAAAAGCGGAATTAGCTTCCTGCTGTGAAAAACGGGCACCGCGAGCCGTGATGGAGAGCCAGGGGGTTTCAGGAGGGGGGGGGTACAGGTTGTGTAAAAATGTGTGTGTGGGTCGTTCTGATAATATTGGATCGCTGTGAGAAAAATGGCCTTACAACGTCCCTTCAGACTCCTTTAGGCTCTCTGATACTAACCCTCACTGCTGCACTCAGATTTTTCCGTTTCAGCTTTTTTATCCATCGCTAGCTCTTATTGCTCTACCTTTCACTCTCTTAGACGATATTTAGAGGCTGTTCTGTGTAAGAAAATATTGATACACATGAGTTTTGCGATATTATGTTTTGCAATACAGAATCGTTTCTCCAAAACGCTGTATCAACTTTTGATTAACCTCTTAAAAGTCCGATGGCCCGCCGGCAAATCCGAATGCTATTCTGTCTTTCGGAGGTTGTAGCAGGCTCCGTTTTAAAGCTAGAGTGAAGGTACCGGCATCATATGAAACTAGAAAACCTAAAGAATCTAATCTAATGTCATACTAGCTTGTCGCGAAGGAGGCTAAATAACGCTCCAAATTGACTTTCCCAAACCCAGACCATACATTTCTACGGTGATTACTTGTGTCAATGCAGAGCAGTCAGATGATCAGACAAGGTTGTGAACAAACCAATAGTTCAGCCAGACTATCTACTACAACAGTTATAGGTGAAACTGACAATGAGCATACAGGTTGGTAATAATAATCCCTCAATGCTCACAGAAACACAAATACAGTACAGTAGAGGAGATCAATGTTGAAACAGGTGGTTGGTTTGTAATCTTTGATGGATGTTTACAACAATGTGGAAGAAAAATGTCATGTCGGCCTTCAATTTCTCTTCCAAATAAGGTTGACTATCCTGGTTGTTTGATAAAAACCTGTCTAGTCATCTGAACGCTTGTGTTTCATTCCCAGATCGCAGCAATTAACTTGATGAGTCCACTCCGATGTTATTACTACTGACAAGGATGGTGGCCTAAACTAAGAAAATTAGCCCCAAGTTGTAATGAATTGGAATTATTCTTGAACTCAGAAGAAGACTGATAAGAAGAAATGAGAGCAAGTAGAGGAAGAAAAGGACGAGTTGTGAAACAAGTCGGGGCTGATGGAATTCAAAGACGACAGCCTGAGGGGCCTTTTTGTGGCTCAGCAGCAAAGTCCCCAGAGATGGACTGTATCCTCCCTTATTGGACATACTGAAACATGTCAGTAAATTCATGCCCAGTTTGAGACAATATGGCCACGCCTTCCCCTAAACACATTAAATACACACACTTCAGTGAAACCCCATCTGTGCCGCTTTATTGTTGCTCTCATTCAGGTGTAACGGCTCGTTTCCTAACAGAACCCACTGCCTGAGGGAAGGGAGGTTGGAGGTGTGATGTGACCTATCATTGTACAGATAAGGGTAAATACAGTATAAAGGAAGGGAGCTGAAATATTGATGAGGGCCCGACATGGAGCCTGCAGCTCTGTAGCCTTGGCTACTATATGAGGTGCTTTATCATTTGCGGCTGTAATTGAGCAGTAGGAGAGAGAGAGAGGCCCTCAGGGCAGCTTGCAAGAGCCAGCAGCTACACTCCTGCTCCAACCAAGGACCTCACAGACTGAAACCGGGAATTCTGGGGAATCTACTTTCCAATCTCGCATTAATTGGACATCATTTATCCTTCAAATGCTCCTAAGTCCGTCTCCACTGGGACTGATTATAGCATTATGTCTGGATAGTGCCCCCCCTCTACATGAAGACTATTTTTTTTCAAATATGTATCCGATCAAATTTGACTGGTGAGTGGGACAGGCAACGTTCTACATCATTTCCACAAAATATATGGTAGCCAAAAGCGATTCATTCATATTCTGCAAAAAAAACAAAGAAACTGCCTGGGCTGAAAACTGCTGCAGGCAGGACTGTCTATGAAACAAAAATTGTCACTCAGACAGATTTTTGTTACATTTCATTTTATGGAAATGAGATTTCATTTTTTTTGCAGTCGCCGATTATCCCGTGGCTGTTGGCTCAGTTTGTTACCCAGACTCTTCAAATTGTCATTTTGCACTTTTAGCAACATCAGATGCTTTGACATCAGGACACGGCTCTCTCTCTCTGCAACAATGGAGCTCCATTTGGTCGCTCAGGCAATTTAACAAAGCGCCTCACGTGAAGATGTGGATTATTAGTATGGGTGGCTTACCTGGGAATGAGCCATGGTATGTCTGCGGAGTTACAGTATGCATAGAGAACTCTCAAAGGGGCTCATTATAGAGTGTTGAATTTACTATAACACACAATGGGCTATTACTTCAACATGTGGCTTCTACTATAGCGACAAAGCAGCACTGTTTTCTATTATTTTTTTAGATTTACGTAAACTCTTAAATCATCGTCTTTTCACTTACTTCCTCTGTAAAATGTCATTATATTAAACTGTGACTACGTTTATATGCTAAAAATATTCTGCCCTTATAACGAAGAAGACAATATTCCTACTAAGCTGTTTACATGGCTAATGAAGATAAATATTCCACTAATATTCCCGTTTACATGCTGCCGTGCATACTCCGATTAACGTAACCTGTGGCGAACTTCAGCCTCCCTCTTTCATTCCTTCAATCACCTTCTTGAAAATGTCAGCTAGCGATATTTGCACGTATCCAAAAACCTGTTGGTATCCAAGTCTTTTGTGATGTTTAAAAGTAGCCGTTTTTCTCCTTCCAAACAGAAATGCAGACTTTTTTTTGGGCATGCATCTCTGCAAACTATCGGCTAGTTGGTATGTGTACAACACACAGAGCTGGATGTAAACAGGTAAGAGGCCATGTGTTGCAAACTGCCGTAAAAACCCCAATCAAGACATATATTCTTTTTAAGTTATTTTTGGGGGGCATTTTTTTAAGCATTTTTATTGACAGTGGATAGAGTCTTGGAAAGGGGGGGAGAGAGAGAGTGGATGCGGAAAGGGCCACAGGCTGGATTCGAACCCAGGCCACCGCAGTCAGGACTGAAGCCTGTTACATGGGCGCCGCTCTACCAACTGAGATGTCCAAAGAATGCCCCTAAAACCAGAATAATATCAGCATATCCTACACGTCTTAATCGGAAAAATACTCCATTCGGAATAAGGCCCAGACTCTTCAAATTGTCATTTTGCACTTCTACCAACATCAGATGCTTTGACATCAGGACACAGCTCTTTCCGCAACACTCCCCTTTTCATTCTTGCTCCGTGACACTTTCAACATTGCTCTCATTTACATATTTAGCGTAATCCCTCCCTGTGGAGCTGCCCATGATAATGACCATGTTGTGAAATGAGCGGCAGCGCCCGTGCCAATGAGCCATGTGGGCACGGGGGCGCGGTGGCTTGCCAGTTGGCAGGGCGGAGAGCGTGCCTGGGTCGACGGCTGTAATCAAATAAGTCAGCGGTTGTGTTGGAGGGTCGGAAAGAGAAGAAGCAGAAAGGGAGGGATGGAGTGAGGGATTAATAGAGAGAAAGTTTGTGAGATAGAAATGGGTTTGATAACTGAAGGCTTGGGGGGGTTTGGAGGAAAAGGGGCGGTTCAGAGACAAGAACCCGCGCCCCGTGTCACTCCGCTACGCACTCCCATTTAAATTAGTTAATTAGTACAAGGCTACATAGAGGGAGATTGACGAGTGTGTTGCCATGAGACGACTTGGCTGCTAATTAAGACGAGCTCTGGGAGGGAGGGGGATGACTCCGTGTGTGAGTGAGCGCACGCTCACATGAATAACCTTTTGCATAAATCTGTGTGTTTCTTTTTTTTTGTGCTTGTGTATCTGTGTGTATACTCCGTGTTGTGTAAGTACACGTGAGCGCGTACGCGTTTAGGGAGTGCAGGGGGTTAACAGTCGCACAGGAGAGAGGAGGGGTTGTTGCAATCTGCGGGGGCACCCGCGTGTAACAAGCGTGGAAGGTGGAGAGGGAAAATCTGTTATTTTGCGTAATTACCTCATAATTGTGTCTCTGACTGTCAGTGATTGCTTTGTTTATTAGAGAGAGAGGGGTAAATGAACTCCTGGTGGTTTGACTCATACCGTCTCCGCTGTTCCCGGTGTCTGTATTTGTCATTAGGCATGTGTGCCTCGTGGTCCTGTTTGTTAACATACAGTAGGCGGTTGGTATATTAGAAAAGCGGTAAGGAAATGTAACCTCAGTCAGCTTGACAGTGTGTGGCAAAGTAGAGGACATTTGTAACTCGGTGGTGTGCTGTCATTGCCTCATAACAAGTAGATTCAAGTATGCCTCCACTCCAGTTATTGCCTGAAATGAATAGAAAATACAAGTACGGTTGTACAGCAGGTGTTCAGTCACATTTTGTGTTGGATCACTACTACCTACTTGATCAGTATCCACTTGAGGTAAACAGAATATACTCACTGAATATAGTCCAGTGGATTGCACATGCAGCTGTAATCTATACCATGAGACTCCACAAAAACAGCATTACAGTACGTGCACATGTCGTTTGCTTAATGGCTGGCACAGCTGTACAATACTGCAGTAATACACGGTATATACTTTTATCATCCCACATACTTAGTGTCTTCATTTTCTCTGCCCGCAGTGTTTTTACAGAAGGGCAAGACCTTCCATACCTCCGGTCTGGAATAGCCTTTGTATAAAAAATGACTCATTCTGTCCAAGCAGCATTGAATTGTGGGAGATCATGAGTGTGTAGCATGAAATTGGAATGATGAAAAAACAAGTCTTTGGATTGGGGTCTGTCCTTGCTGTGAATTTCCAACATGTTCAATGCAATTCACCAATAGAAATAATAACCATCATGCTTCTGTTGTCCTCATAGTCATAGTAACTACAACAATGGAGCTCCATTTGGTTGCTGTGACTACGTACAGTAGCTGTTTACATGGCTAATGAAGAGGAATATTCCACTAATATTCCCATTTACATGCAGCTGTGCATTCTCCAATCAACGTAACCGGTGGCGAACTTCAGCCTCCCTCTTTCGTTCCTTCAACCACCTTCTTGAAAAGGTTGGCTAGCGACATTTGTGCATATCCAAAAACCTGTTGATATCCAAGTCTTTCATAATGTTTAGAAGTAGGTGTGTTTCTCCTTCCCACCAGAAATGTGGGCTTTTCTTTTGGGCATGCATCTCTGCAAACTGTCGGCTAGTTGGTTTGCGTACAACGCACAGAGCTGGCCTTAACCTGGGGACACACCAACCCGACGTCAGAGAACTAGCGGCGACGAAGGACGCCTGTTGCGTCACCTCACGTCGCTTTTGTTTTGGACGACAAGTTGCACTCAAACACACCACAAAGACTACAGACAACGGACAGTTAGCACAGATGTTCTGCGCCTGCGTGAGATGAAATAACTCTCCCTACCAGCAGGTCGCCGTAGTCTGTATTTGACATTTAAAAAGGGAAACCGGAAGACCGATGACTGTGGCTATACAAGTCGTTGTTATGATACGTACATGAAATAAAGCAGCGATTGCCGACCATTTTCACATCACTCTCTCTCACCACTTAGCTTCGTTCCAGACGGTCATGTCGCTGTGAAAATATCTGTGTATTGGAATGATCAGATGAGATGAAGATGAAAAATGAGAACAGCCCCTCTGTGTTTTTCCTTTTGACTTTACTCGTTGGCTTTCTCTTCTTGTGCAATGGTTCGTTTAAGCCGAACAGCCAATCAGAGTGATTTCTCTCGCCAACGGGCACCGCCGGCGATTCAACATGCTGAATCGACCGAAAAACCTCCAACACGGGCAGACTAGAGTCGACACAACCGCAAATACTACGCCGACGTACACTCAACGACGGTCCACTGTCTGCTTGGTGTGTCAGGGTCTTAAAACAGGCAAGAAGCCGCGTGTCGCAAACTTGAGACGCATATTCGGAATACGCTGTATACATGTCCAAAGAAATAAACCTCAAATATCGGCATGTCTTAATCGGAAAACGCTCCACTCTGAATAAGGCCTATTCAGAATATGCAAATGGAATATGCTGTTTACATGACCCTGAAATTCTGAATACTGTAATATTCGGAATAATAGTGGAATATAAGTGTGCATGTAAACGATGTCATTGAAAGAAGAGCATACGCACAATTGCGTCTTAAACCATTGAATCCACTTGTAAGGCTTTGCGTCATTCTCCATCTCGCCTCCATCTCTCTCCCTTTTCTTTTCTCTGTCCTTCACTTTCACACATTCTGATATAGATATGCTCAAAGTGAAAGTACCAAATGACCTTCAGCTGTCTCTCTCTCTCTATCCTCTCCGCTTCTCCTCTTTCTGTTGTCTTCTAAAAATAGAGCCTCCCCCCGCTAATCATCAGAGGAGTGCTGCGACTGGCCCTGTGGGCACAGGATTCGGCGAGAGGGTGCCAGAGATGAGCCTAATTAACTCATTGAGAAGGAGAGAGCAAGCGAGGGAGAGAGGGAGTAGAAAAGGAAGAGAGGGACAGTGGCAGAGGGGGGGGTGAATAATGACAGAGAGGTGGAGAGGGTGAAAGATGGAGTGGTGCAAAGAGGAAGACGAGGAGGAAGAGGGGAGCGAGAGGAGGAGGTAATGAGAAGGAGGGGTCAGAGACGGAGAATGGAGAGGCGAAGCAGGGTCTCTGGGGTGAGGATATAGTAGTGAACAAGGCAGAGGGAGAGTGATGGAGAGGAGCACTAATTAGACGTAGGACCAAAGCCCCTTCTCACTTTACATGGCGGTAGAAGGGGGAATGGAAGAAAGGAGGAATGGAGATAGATGGGTTGGGCGGCTGCAGCGCCAAGATATGAAAAGGAAATATGTAATCTTCAATATAGAGAGAGCGAGACGAGCGACGGCAATCTAGCCAACTCAATTAGCCCACGTCCATAAAACAAACTGCTCTTAATCGCCTCTGTCAGACACTCATAGGCAAATGAACTGGCTGCTTCCTGAAGGGAGGTGGGGGAGAGATAACGGCAAAAGATGGAGACACCCCATCACCACCTCCACCACCACCACTCCACCTCTCCCAGCACTTATCTGACGTCCATTCAAGGTGCTTAAAAAACCCTGTTTTATCCATTCTTCATTGCTTTTTCGCTCAGCGTGTTCATTTTATTTACCTTCTCCTACTGCTCATGTTTTTCTACATATATTATCTTTTTTCCCCCGTCACCTCATTTATTCCCCTGTCTACCTTCTTCAAGGTAAACAGCCACAGTGAATAACAATTTAAGCCCTTTATGCTTTCGCTTTCAGTGCAATATTCTTTTCTATTCTAGAAATGCTTTAATCAAAAGTATTTCTTATTCACATATTCCACCAGCTACACTCAGTGTTGTAATTGTAAGTGTATAAATTGACAGTTTTGTGTGTTAATATACCTCTTTTGCTATTTTATTTTTTTAACATTCTGACTTTCTGCCCATTGTCAATTAGCTGTCGTGATCCTATTTCCTTAAAGCATCGTCGTAGTGGTTTTGCATGTTTTACTACAAATCACTTATGCTTCACATCACGGCTTACCGTACCGTTCTGCTGGTTTCCATTCATTCCCATCTAAAATATATCAGCACACTCTTGAAACCAACACAGTCAAAATCAAGTCTGCATTATTTTTTTGGCCTTAGTTACATTATTGCAGTGATGTAATGCAGTGAAGCCTTTTGAAATTCATCTGCATTAACACTCAATAATAATGTAACATTGACATGAATTTATGCAGACTTGATGTTCACGCTAATGGAAGCCAATGGCTCTCTTCAAATGCAGGAAAAATACATTAACGAACCTAATGCGTTTGACCGGTTTGATCCCGGGACTGGCAGGATAAATGTGGGTGGGGGGAGTGAAAGAGCATCGCTCTCCTCTTCTTCATTACCACCAGTAAGGAGCCCTTGAGCAATACCCTTAACTCCTAACTGCTCCAGAGGAGCTGCTCAGTGGCCAACAGATCACACTGTGGTTGTACTGGACAGCTTCCACGTGTGAGTGTGAGTCTGAACACGTGATAAAGAATGCAAACATGCCAGTATGGTCCTTTAAGTTGCATAGAGTTTTGTCTCATCTTGGATTTCTACTTGCCGTTCGTTTCCACTGCATGGTTCGGCTTGTCTCAACTCTACTCGACTCGCTTTTGGTAGCAGGTGCTCATCTCAGTTTTGTTTTCCACTGCAGAGATCCCCATCAATGTAGGCGGGATTCTTAGCTGCCGTGACATCATCTTTGACGCGACACAGCATGCGTTGCTCGCTCCGGCGTCGCCTATGGTAACGGGTACTATCCACAACTTTTGCCAATGGAAAACCACAAAATAACGATTCTAGTTGAGTCATTTCACACCATGCAGTGGAAATGAGGCTTTAGTTTGGACAATTTTCTAACACTCTGCACTCTTACGCGTATGCACCACATACCACCTCAGCCATATGTCCCCATACTACCCCTGCCTGCCCTCCTGTCTTGCGATCAGTGGCCCTTGATGAGTGTCCTGGCCCAGGCTGACTGTAATTACCAAACAGGAGGAACAAGTAGGCTAATTAACACGTTAAGGAGCAGCAGCCAGCCGACAAGGGCCTACAGCACCGCCAAGCGTGGGTCTGACAACTCAATCCTCCATCTGTCACCAGGCACACACACAGACAAGCACCTGTGTGTGTGTGTGTGTGTGTGTGTGTACGCATTTGTGTGTGTGCTGCATAGCATACGACAGGGTCCTCCCCTTCTGCACAGAGGAGCTGAATAGAGATGTTGATGGAGTGCGTTGAAGTTAAGTGCCTTTTGTTAGTCAGACTGGTGGTACCCTCCCGATGCCCCCGTGCCACTGTGCGGGGGGCCCCTGCCAAGGCAGTGCCATACATCACAGTTGGCATCAGCCAGGTGGTCTGGCTGTCTGTGCCAGGCCCAGCCATGCTGTGCTGTGCTGTTCCACGCTGAGAAGAGGCAGACCATTTCTCAGAAGTGTTTCTCTGTGGTTGGGTTTTTGACCAAAATGGGATTGTGTGTTTTTATTGAATTTTATTTTATATTTTTTCTCAAATACTCAATAATAAACTGCTATCAGACTATGATGAAACATCAAAGCTGAAACTGACATAGCATATACCCTGGAGTCTGCCACTGGAGATGACACATCCAGGCTACACAGAAAGTCCAACTGGCTTCAAAGGGAGAGTCCACTTGACTGCTGATATCTGATTGTGTCACCAGATGCTCAATGGTGGCAGTGTAGTTGTGGTGTTAGAGTCAGTGCCATTCAGTCCAGTAGCCAGGTGCTTATACTTTTCTCTCTGCCAAGTTTGGCCAGCTGGACGCTGCCGGTCACCACAGACCCTGAATGCACAAAAAAGATGATTGAATTAAAATCAGCAGTCATTTGGCTGGTAAACATGTTGTTGATGAAGCCAAACAAGTGGAAGAAGTTGAAAGTTTAGAGACTTAGATTTCTCCCGTGGCCACAGAATAATCATGTAAGTGCAGGGACCTGATGGAGGAGCTGGTATTGACTAGGATTGATTCTTTTGTCATCGAAATAAGCAAATCTTTACATGAAGCATCCGATAGCAACAACAGCTAAATCCTCCTACTGACGAATGAACATAAAAAAGCCACAGGTAGTCATGTCTGATCTGGTATGTTCACCATCATATGCCAGGAATTGCCCACTCTATCCATCCTGTTTCCTGCACGCTGCTATAAACCCAGTGTTTCCTGCCAGGCTGTGCCAGCTGTGTAATGCCACGGCTCACAAGGGTTAACCAGCAGCAGCTGATGGAGAACACTGGTAGCTGGCACAGATACAGAACGCTCACCATTTCTGTCACATTGCTGGTGTACCATTACAGAGAGGTGAATACGTTTACACGAGGGCTGTCAAAGTTAACGTGACCATAACGCGTTAACACAAATTCGTTTTTTAACGCCACTAATTTCTGTAACGCACTAACGCAATCGATCTTCTGGAGGTTGTACCTGGCTAGAGTGAAGATACTGGCGTCATACGAAACTAGAAAACCTAAGGAGTCCATCGGTACCAACCATGTTATACTAGCTTGTCGCGAAGGGGGTTAAATAATGCTCTAAACTTGCGCTAAATTCTGGCGAGGAAAAACTGGCATGGCCATTTTCAAAGGGATCTCTTGACCTCTGACCTCAAGAAACGTGAATGAAAATGGGTTCTATGGGTACCCACAAGTCTCCCCTTTACAGACATACCCACTTTATGATAATCACATGCAGTTTTGGGGAAGTCATAGTCAAGTCGAGTTTGCCATTTTATGATTTGAGCATATTTTTTTATGCTAAATGCAGTACCTGTGAGGGTTCCTGGACAATATTTGTCATTGTTTTATGTTGTTAATTGATTTCTAATAATAAATATATACATACATTTACATAAAACAAGCATATTTACCCACTCCCATGTTGATAAGGGTATTAAATACTTGACAAATCTCCCTTTAAGGTACATTTTGAACAGATGAAAAATGTGTGATTAATTTGCGATCAATCACGATTAATCACGGTTAACTATTTTAATTGATTGTCAGCCCTAGTGTATATATGGTCAATTGGACACACCAGTACTGCATTGATACCAACAATCAGTCTGCTAGTAAGTAACCACATAAAGGAGTTACTCATAGTGCTACTCAGGCTTGGATTCTTTTTTTTTGGAGCTGCAGTTCAGACTTATGTCAAGGTTCATGTTGGTAATGTGAGCAGGATTTTACAGCAATGAAGGATAATGGGCAACTTTTTTGGTGCATAGCTCATTTAGCATTCTGGGACAGGCAGCTGGGGTGAAATCACTGTAGATAACATAATAGGCTGTATGAACCGTTTTGAGGCAAAATAGCCCGTCACCATCGCTTCATGTTGCCCGTGTGTCCTTGCCTGCGGGAAAGAAAATGCAGAGGTGAATATCCCACAAAAGTTGATGTTGTAGCACTGATATTTTGTGAGTGCTGGGTGGATTTATTTGGGCGCTTCTCTTGTTCTGTTGTCAAGACAACCGCACACAGTGGCTCTGCCTGTGTGTCCAGTTGTCTGTCTGCCTGCCTGCGCCTGTCTGACTATTTTTACATGGCTGGTACTTTTCAGATATCACAAGTACTTTGCGGACAGAGAGAAATATTTGGTAGCAGTTTGGCAGCGGCATCAGCGTGACTGATCACAGTAAGGCTGCGTCTGACTGATAAACTGGTGAATTTGGAAGCTTATGCTTATATAAACAGAAAATATTAGCTTTTTTTCCCCCTATGTTGCAAACTCAAAGAGCATTTTTCTTCCACGACCCTGTTGTTGTCTAATCAGCGTCTTATTGTGTCTGTGCCTGGAGTCTGCAGTATCACACTGTCTCAGCAAACGGCACGCTCTCCCCAGCGGCTCGGCTATGCTTCATATCCAATTGGTTTGATTTCCTCTCTGAAGGAATACAAGGCGCATCCCCCCGCCTTCTGAAGTGTGGCGGATAGTCTTTTCACGCAGTGTACACCCAGCACTCGTCTCATTCATCAGCTTGTGTATTTGCATTTTCAATTAATTGCCAGCGTCACGCGCGGCGACTCCGAAAGCAGCTCCCAGCTTTGTGTGCGACCCTTAATTGCAATCATTACGCAACGCAAGTAACCCGCCTTTGAGTGTTCAATTGTACACTGGGTTTAATTATGGGAACGGAGTTAAAAGCATTACTCAACAGTCTAATAGACCAGATACTGGAGCCGGTTTCTCTGAAACTGAATGAAATGATGGTCGAATGCTGAACTGGTAATTGCTCACAGTTGTGGTCGCTGATTTGCATAGCTGCATCTTTTCTCAGAGGGTGTGAACACATTTGAAAACACAGACGCCACTGATGCAGTTTGAAGGAATATTCCAACATTGGGGCAAATTAGTTTATTATGCCTCGCTGAGAGTCACTGAGAGTTAGATGAGATTCATACGATCAAGTTCATCACTGCGTATTCAGTACAGAGCAGAGGCTAGCTGTTTCCCTCTGCTTCTAGTCTTTGTGCTAAGCTCGGCTAACCAGGTCACATGCTGAACACACAAAGATGAAATTAATATTATTTAGGGCTGTCAATCGATTGAAACGTTTAATCGCGATTATTCGCCTGATTGTCCATAGTTAATTGTGATTAATCGCATTGAACACGCATTTTCTATCCATTCAAAATGTACCTTAAAGGGAGATTTGTCAAGTATTTAATACTCATATCAACATGGGAGTGGACAAATATGCTGCTTTATGGAAATGTATGTATATATTTATGATTGGAGATCAATTAACAACGCAAAACAATGACAAATATTGTCCAGAAACCCTCTCAGGTACTGCATTTAGCATAAAAAATATGCTCAAATCATAACATGGCAAACTCAAACCCAACAGGCAACAACAGCTGTCAGTGTGTCAGTGTGCTGACTTGACTATGACTTGCCCCAAACTGCATGCGATTATCATAAAGTGGGCATGTCTGTAAAGGGGAGACTCATGGGTACCCATAGAACCCATTTTCATTCACATATCTTGAGGTCAGAGGTCAAGGGACCCCTTTGAAAATGGCCATGCCAGTTTTTCCTCGCCAAACTTTAGCACAAGTTTGGAGCTTTATTTAACCTCCTTCGCGACAAGCTAGTATGACATGATTGGTGATGAAATCCTTAGGTTTCATATGATGCCAGTATCTTCATTCTAGCTTTAAAACTGAGCCTGTTACAAAATTAAAAATCTTATGTTGCGTTAATGCGTTAAAAAAACCAGTGGAGTTAAACAAATTTGCGTTAAAGCGTTATTATCGTGTTAACTTTAACAGCCCTTATATTATTATTATTATATTATCTTCTAATCTCCTTTGTGGAGTTAGGTGTTAAATGTTGGAGTATTGCTTTAAACACACTGTGGGTCTCATATCCATGCAGATGCACATACTCACAGACAGACACACACATACACTTTTATTTATTCATATGCATGCGGACACACACTCACTCACAAATAGATGTCACTTCTTGCATATGAGCGGTTAGGAACAAAGAGGCAACGTGATGCAGGGGGATGAAAAAAAAAAAAAAAAGCAATTATTCTGTGCAGGGCTCTGTACCTGGGGTTTAGAGCCTCGCCTCTGGAGTAAATAAGTCACTGGGAGAGTGTGTGCTCATGCCGCAGATCTAAGGAAGACACACACATACATGCAAACATACACACACACTCTTATGCACATACTCCCAGGAGCAGGCACGGACACACAAATTCAATCTCGCATCTTGCTACAAATGCAGAACACACACACACGCACGCACACTCCCCATCCTGCATCCTGTCACACGGATAGCCCCTGCGCTCCTGTAATGAAGCTCTGTGTGTTGCATTCACGCTCGGCCACTGAGCCAATAACACAAAGGCTGCAGCAGAGAACCCCCTCTGCTCTCCAACTCCTTTTTTCCTCCTACCTTTTCCTCTTTTACTTCTCTTTTTTTTTTTTCTCGCCTCACTCCCACCTTTCCGAGCCCTGATAAGAAATCGTCCTGTCGGTGCCATGAAAGAAGCAAGGACAATTTGGCTTGAGAGAGAAAGCGAGAGAGAGCAGGAGAGGGAGATGAAATGAGTGCGTTTGAGAGAAAGAAAGACGACAGGGAGAAGAGGGAGCAATTGTGTACTTGTCAGCGTACAACCAGAGTCTCTGATATAAATCTTAATATCCTATTTAAGGCTTTTCTTCATCACGGGCCCTGATTTATTAGCGGGGCTTCCCCTTTCAATTTATCAAAATAAACTATGAGCTCGCGGTCGCGGCCGGCAGGGCAAATTAAAGCAAACAACAGACTGAGTAGGAAGGAGGAGGAGGAGGAGGGGAGAGAGGACAGGGTTGTCATGGAGGGAGACATACACACACACGCAATCATATGTCTCTCTTTCTCTTCATTTCTTCACCTCTCTCTGCTCTCTCCATCTCCATCAACGGTTCTGTGACAGGTGAGGCCAGCTAGTGTAAATGGTCGAGCTCCCTGAGAGCCAGACAGAGAGATGAGTAGGGGGACGGGGGGGGGGGCC